>PVKZ01003746.1:32220-116258 GCA_004027375.1 Macroglossus sobrinus | reverse complement strand
AAATCAATTGACCATATATGTATAGGTCTATTTCTAGACTCTTTTTTATGTTCCAATGATCTACCTTCACACAAATGGCATGTTGTCTTGATTATTATAGCATTATAATAAGTCTTGTAATTCAATATTATAAGTACTCTGATTTTATTTTTTAAATTGGTTTAGCTATTCTAGTCCTTTGCATTTCCACATGAATTTTAGAATTAGCTCATTATTTCTCTCAGGAATATTTTAGTTTTTGCTGTTTAGAGCCTATATATCTTTTGTCACATTCATGCCTAGGTACTTCATATTTTAATACTAATATAAACAATGTTTTACATTTTAATTTCTGATTGTGCATTACTAGTGTATACAGAAAAACAGTTGACTTTTGAATATTTATTTTGGATCATAGAAAATTACTAAATGCATTTTTCAGCTCTAGTAATTTTTTTATAGATGTCATTAGATATTCTACATTGATAATTATGAAGTCTGTGATGAAAGGTATTTTTGTTTGTTCAAGTCTAATATGAACGTCTTATATTTCTTTTACTTGTTCTGTTGGCTTGACTATCAAGTAGAATGTTATATAAGTGATGAGAGCACACATCCTTAGAAAGACTCTTTCTTTCCATCTTAATTACAAAGTTAGATGTAGATTTAAAAAATATATTTTTTTATACAATTGAGAAATTTTCCTTCTATTATCAATTTAATGAGATTTTGAATTTTAACAATGGCTTTTCCTATATCTATTAAGATGATTTTGTGTTTGTGTGTTATAGTATGGTGAATTATATTGATTTTCAAATATTAAACTAAACTCGCATTTTGGGGATAAATCTTAGTTGATTATAATGTATTATATTTTTTATATATTGTTGAATTTGATTTGCTATCATTTTGTTAAGAATTTTTACATCTTTAAAATATATTACTTTTTACTTTTCTTACAATGCATTTTTCCAGTTTGGTATCAAGATAATTCTGATTCCATAGAATGAAGTAGGGAATATTATTTTGTCTTCAATTTTATGAAAGAAGATTTATATAATTGGTATTATTTTTTCCTTAAATGTTGGGTAGACTTCATCACTGAAGATAGCATGGTCTGAAATTTCCCTTATGTACAGGTTTGTGACATAAGTTTAAAATTATTAAATAGACATAGGGATATTTGCATTATATCTTTTTTTTCAATAAGCTTTGGTAGTTCCTGTTTTTCAAAAAAATTATACATTTCACCTAAGTGTGTAATATATTGATGTCGAGTAGTTCATTTGATTCTCTATTATCCACAAAAATATCTGTAAAACCATGATGTTACCTCTCTCGTTCATGATATTGGTCACTTACGTATTTTTTTTCTGATTAATCTGACTAGAGGTTTATCAATTTTATGGAACTCCTCAAAGAACCAGATTTTGGTTTTATTGATTTTTCTCTGCTGTCTTTGATTTCTGTTTCATTGGTTTCTACTCCAATTTTTATTATTTTCTTTCTTATGCTTACTTTGAGTTGTTTGCTCTTCTCTCCTCTTACTACTTTCTTAAAGTGAAAATTAAGTTATTTTTTTTGATAGGTAGTGTTTATTTGTGAGACTTGCCAGAGTTTCCATGCATATAATTTTTTTAAATTACCATTGACATACACTATTGTATTAGTTGAAGTACGTAATAGAGACATCTATTTAACTTACAAAGTGATCACCTGATAAATCTAGTATCCATCTGACACCAGACATAGTTATTACAATATCATTGACTATATTCTCTATGCTGTACTTTACATCCCTGTGACTCTTCCTATAACTAGTAATTTGTACATTTAATCCCTTCCCTAAACCTCCTCTTTCACCCTTTCCGAAACCTCCTCTCACCTAGTAACCATCAAAATATTCTTTGTATCTATTACTTTGTATAGGCATTTTGTTCTATGAATTTCCCAGTGATGTTACATTGCAAATATATTGATATGCTGTTTTAATTTTCATTTCATTCAAAATGTTCCAATTTCTCTTTTTTATTTTTCTTTGATCTGGTTTATTTAAATTGTTTATTTAGTTTACAGATATTTGTGGGATCTTTTTGGATGTCTTTCTTTTATGGGTGTCATAGTAATTCCATCATGGTCAAAGTACTTTGAATAACTTGAGTCATGTTTAACTTTATTAAAACGTTTATCACCCAAACATAATCTATCTTGATAAATATTCCTTGTATATTTGTCATTGTTGAATGAAGTGCTCTATAAACATCAGTTATGTCAATTAGGTTAACAGTGTTGTTCAAGTCTCATATATCCTTGCTGATTTTATGTCTACTTATTGTATCAGTTATTGAGAGAGGGGTATGAAAATTACTGATTACCATTATATATATATGTCTATTATTTCTATTTGTGAGTCGACCAGATTTTTATCACATACTTTTAATGGATTTCAAAATTCTTTTATTAGATACATAAGCACTTAAAATAGTCAGGTCTCCTTGATGAATTGACTGCATATATTTCAAGTGGTAAACATTATGAAATAAGGTTATCATATTATTAAATATGGTTATGTCATTTTCTCTAAAATCTACTTGATATTAATGTATGTCTGCTGCTTGTGAATTCTTTCTATGTCTAGAATGTCTTTATTTTACCTTCATGTTTGAGAGTAATATTCCCTGGGTATAAAATTCTAGGTTAATAGTTCTTTTCTTGTATTACTTTAAAGATCTTGCTTCATTGTCTTCTGGTCTGAATTGTTTCTGATGACAAATCTGCTGTCATGCTTGTTTTTCTTTACATAGTTTAATCCATGCACTCTCCCCCACAACACACATACTCTCTCTGAATGCTTTTAAGATTTTGTTTTTATCATTGGTTTTGAGAAATTTGATTATGATGTAGCTTGGTGACTTCTACCAATATTTCTTGTTTGGGGATTTGGGGAAGGTTTTATGAGTTTTTTTTTCTTTTAGGTTCATGTACTTTGGGTTTATAGTTTTCATCAAATTTGAAGTTTTCAGCCATTATTTTCTCAAATACATTTCTTACTCTCCACCTTTGGGAATTCAATTCCAATTACATGTATATTATTCTACTTGACATTGTTCATCTCATTTTTAAAATGCTTTATTTTGGATGATTTTTATTTCTATTTCTTCAAGTGTACTATTTTTTAATCTGTAATACATAGCATTTATTAATACCATCAAGATAGAGTCAATTTTCATATTTTTTGGATTCTGTATTTGAAAATTCACCAACTCACCAAAATTTAATTAACACTTCAAAATCAATACTCTCTGCACTTTTATGGTCATTCTTGGACACAAGCAAAGAGGCAAAAAATTTGAATTTTCCAACATGCACATTCCCAGCTGATATTGAATGAGGCAACACTCTGTTTCAGCTGTCATACTGTAAGCGGGTTTTTAAAAAATCTATTTAGTGCTACACTGTTTACATTTTTGAACTTTTTGTTGTTGATTTCAATGTTCAAAATGATCCCCAAGCATAGTTCTAAAGTGCTTTCTAGTGTTCCTAAGCACAAGAAAGTTGTGGTGTCTCTTACAGAGAAAATACATGTGGTAGATGAAGTTCATTCAGGTGTAAGGTATAGTGCTCTTGGCCTTGAGTTCAATATTAATAAGTCAACAATGTATATAAAATATGGAGTCTTTAAAAAAACAACAGGCATAAGACAAGATTATGTAGTGATTGGTTAATGAAAATTGTATGACTAAAGGCTCAAAGGAACCTAATTTCATGCTCCCTCGAGGAACAATTGTTTCAGATTTACTAATTCAGTATTCATAACAACTTTATAGTTCCTAACTACCAAACAGTAAGAATCAACTGTATTTCTCAGACAATTTTATCTCTCTAAAGTTTTCATCTCTAAAGTTTGATTTGGAAATTTTTTATATTGTTTATTTCTTTATTTAATACGTTAAACTTTTCTCCTAGCTTCTTAAACACATGTAATACAGTTATAATAACAGTTTTAATATTTTTTCTTTAATTCTATCATCTGTGTCATTTTTGGGTCAATTACTATTGATTAATTTTTCTCCTCTTTATGGGTTGCAATATCTTGCTTATTTGCATGTCTGAAAACTTTTTTATTAGATACAAGTCATTATAAATTTTACCTCTCTGGGTGGTTGATATATCTGTATTCCCATACATATTCTTGAGCTTTGTTCAGGATGCAATTAGGTTACAAGTATATCAGTCAGTTTGATCCTTCAGAATCTTGCTTTAAAGCTTTGTCTAAAAGAGCTTAAAAACTTAAAAACAAGACTTGCAAGGATCAAAACTGTTTTCAAGTAACTTAACTACATCAAAGAGCAAAGTTCAAGAATATCTAAGGGACAGTGTAAATTTTACACAATGTTAGTTAATTTTATTCCACTACTAAAACAAATCTCCAGATCTCCAGAGTTATTTTTCTATGTAGCTCTTTTTTACCCCTGGTTTTCTGATCTGCAAATTCTAGCTATTTTTTGGCCTCTCTAGTTTCCAGTTCTATCTCCTTAACTTAGGAAGAATGATGGTTCTGCCTGACGTTCTCTCCCTGTGCTATGACCCAGAAATTCACTCAAATTAGTTAGGTGGAGAGATTGTAGTGCTCACTCTTTTTGTTTCCTGTCACTAGGAATCACTTCTTTTGTTGCTGATGTCTAATATCTTTAAAACTGTTTTTTTAGTGTATTTTGTCTAGATTTTTAGTTGTAGCAGGTGTGAACATAAATCAGGTCCTTGTTATTTCATCTTTGGCATTCTCTCTCTGTGTATATTTTCAGTTCTAAAAAAATATAATATAATTTAATTCTACTTTTCAATCAAACAGGCTAAAGTCCATCTACAGAAAAAAAGCAGGTAAAAATTATAGGCTTACTTTTTTCTGTATTGTAAATTTTAAATGACAATGAATACGCACAATATATCACGTCAGTAAATGTGAATACTCAGAATAATCAAATTATTCATTAAGTTCTTAGTGTCCATGTACTTGATGTTCAGAGCTAAACATTGTAAAGGGTACAATAATCTCTGCTTTCTGTGGATTTAGATAAAAGATTCATTTTGCAAGATCACTATACAAATTTAGATTAAAATTGAACATTATGCTAATTCTTTGTTTTACAATTAAGAAAAGTGAAACTTATAAGAGTTAAGTACCCTTCCCAAGGTACCACAGCTGGTTATTGGCAGGACTGGGAAATAATCCTGGTACTATTTTTTAATGTGATTTTTCAGTCTTCAAAAATGCTCATTTCACTCCATTTATTTCTGTGTTATATATTAGTAGGCTCACATCTACCTGAGTAAAATGCCAGAAACATGTGTCAGGGTCCCAATATGAAGGAGATAGGACTAAAATACTTTAGATATCTGAAATTAAAAGAATCTAATAAAGAGAACATTTCACATAGTAGACAAGTTTAAGAAAACCAATAGGGTATAGCGATTACAGTTATGGGAATCCCATAGCATCCCTAGGGCTATGGGACTAAAATAAAGAAGAGTTCAGAGTTCTACAGACCCTGAACCACATCTGTGAAAGTGGAGGAACATAGCCACTTCCTGTCAAGGAGAGATCGGGAGAATTAATACCCAACTTCTCTTCCCTCCCAGTCTCCATCTTCTGTTAGTTTTACCCACTGGGCAAACCTAACAGAAGCCAGAGAGCAAAGGAGTTCATAGAGGTCAGCCTTCTGCGGGTAGAGTAGAGAATAGAAAATCAGACAACGAATCTGGAGGAGAAAGGAAAAAAATTATTACACCAATTTTTTTTACATAAGTATATGAAAAGAATTTGTGGCCACAAAAATGTCAAAGAGATTGAAAATACCAGTCAGTCATCCATGGACAGTCAAAACCATTTTGGAAACTATCTCTGCTTTGAATGTTTTCATAAGCCCTTCACCTTAATTGTCCTTTTTCATTTTTTAATACAAAAGAAATGTCTATGTTAGTAGTTTTTCATTAAGAAGATATAGCTAATGAAGTAAAAGGGCAACAGAAATCAAAATATATTTGTATTCCCAAAAGAACTAACATTTCTTTTTCACATTCACCTGAAAGGATCTTTTAATTTATTAAAGGGTGTCTTCCTTGATGGAATTAAAAATCAATTTTGAGTGTCATGATTAAGCACGCAGAACAATATACCTAAATTTTGTCTTCCAGATCTAAAAAATGCCATTGTCATGTCTATTTAAAATCTCAGACTGAGAAAATATAATCTATACAAATTACAAAGTAAACCTGTATGTTGTCTTTTGGATCCTAGGCGACTCACACTTCATATCTCATGAGCTAAGTGTTTTATTCAACCTTCGACTTGATTTACTCTGATCAAGGACAATGTGAAGCACCAAGAAGGTTGTAAGGAGGGACTGCTTACCTTTTCTACTTGTTCTTAGGAACACTTGAAACTTGATATCAATCTTTTATAGTTTCAAGTTACAGAGTAGTACACTCAGTTTTTTCAAAATAAAATTGTTGCAGAAATATTATACAAATATCTTCTATGTTAATTGCTTATTCCTTAGAGACTTTAAGTGGTTATTTCATGGCAAATTATGTTGGCAATAGAAAGATGGTTCTTTTATAAAGTTCATATAAATGATGCAATGGGAAAGAATTTTTTTTTTGTTCTGGTTGATAAAAATTAATCAAATGCAAAATGGAGCAATTCAGCATAAGTCTTCTACAGAGCACTTCTTCTGCCTCCCAGCTCCCAGGTAGGCAGAACGTTTATCTGACTATTTCTAAACTGTCCCAATAAATCTTTGATTATGAGAACCATATCAAAGTAGCTGACTAATGACTTGTTTTTCAGAATTCTTCTAGTAAATATATTACAAATGGCATCTCAACTATTCAATACCCTGAAAGTAGAGACATTTAAAACTTAAGTGAGAACCACAAATTAGTCAAAGGAGGTAAGGACTAGCTTCAAACACAGTTTTCTCTTGACAGCAGAGAACGTTCCAGAAGGCGAAGGGAGAGAACCATAGCAAGTTCAGGTTCTATGACACACCCAAATGCTACGTTCCAGTTTCTCCAAGACCTAGCGAATGTCAGATTTATTAGTGGTGGTGTTTATAAGCTTAATGGTAATAAACCTACTACTATTAAGTTCAGATATTGTCCAAAGTCTGAGACACAGCACTGATTTCAAAAGTAACTTTCTCTATTTACAACCCTGAAAAGGAGACTCAAGCTCTCTGAATTGAGATAGATTTACTAAAAGGGAAGAAATGGCTATATTTGAGGACAGTAATATCTACCTCTACAAACCAGTTCGTGCCTGACCACATGATGCCAAATTATCCATGTTTTAAAAATTGCTCAGTGGATGTTTTGACATAATGTGTGGCTTTTGCATGTAATTGTATGAATTGAACTATGCCCATTATGTTGAGAGGAAATTTGATATCTACCTCTTAGCATTTTTTTCAGCATTAGAAACTTTTATAACTATTGCTTATAACAACACCTGATAATTAAGACCTATTTGTTTACTTCCACTCTCTTCTCTTACGCTATCCACTATTCAGATGCTTGCTTTAAATATTCTGAATGTGTTTTATTATTACTATTACTACTACTACTACTACTACTACTACTACTACTACTACTATTATAGTTACCACTTATTCAGGGTTTTCTGTGTGCTCAAAATTTCTCATCTATTATATTTAAGCCATAAATCTTTGGGCTAGGTATCCATCTTGGTATCAGTGAGTAAACCAAGATTCATAGGGATTAGGAACCTAACTGAGGTCACACTATCAGTGACTGATCCAGAAATTGAACCTTGTTTTGTCTAAATTTGAAACCCATGTTCTTTCTGTTGTCTCTATCTTATTAAACTGTTAAAGTACTAGGTGTTAAGATTTCTGATTCTACATGTAAGGAAGGACAGCAATTAAAGATTCTCACCTAGAAGGCTAGAATTTAGGGAGTTGAATCAAATGCCTACTTTAAAAACTTGAAAATTTCAGAAAGATTGTCATATACCTTTGGACCATCTATTTTTTTCTATAGGTCTGTCAAAATAGACCTATATATGTTTAATTACAAATCCTAATCTGTGGATTCAAGCAAGATAGTCCTAATATGTAACTCTAAAATGTATAAAGATGTTCTTAACCAGGGCACAGTCCCACCTAACCATTGCAATTTTTTGTTTGTTTGTTTTTTAATGTGAAAGAAAAAAAATTAACAAAACATTAAATCTTCTTGGCACCTGAACTTCATTTTTTTAAGCCACTCTCCTTTGTATGTAATTATTCAATTTAAAAAACATAGCATTTGTGTTTTGAAGACTAACTACAAAGGAAAGGGACTAAAGGATTACAATAGTAAAAAAATACCCATATGCTTGTATCACGTGGTTGACTGCAGAATAAAAAAGCAAATAATGTTACTTATCTATCATTTTTACAGTGATTCTATGTATCTTTGAAAAGCAAGATAACATTTCTCCAGTTTTCTCTCTCCCATTGCATTTAATTAAAATGTGATCTTTTCTAAATTGACTGAGTCACTTGGCTCTGCTGTGTATATTTCAGGCTCCACACATAAATTCTTTACCAGATTTCCATTTGGGGAGGATTAACCATTTTGCAATCTAATTTTCTTCCAGCAGAATGCCTCTGGTTCTTTGTCAATATTCTGAGAGGAAAAAAATATATATTGAGAACTCCAAGAGTCTAACTCTCTTTATATAAATGAACTCTCAGGTTCATCATCTCAATTACTTTCTCCTCCCCCACAGTCCTGCCAGGAGAGTTTCCATGTGGACACTTTCTCTCCAGATGGATAAGGATTGCACTCTATTATCCCCCATGAGTCCAGCCTTTGCCACACATTTCTTATGCTAGATTTCATCAGATAAATTCAAATATCTAGCCCAGAGTTGTAGTCCAAGGGATTTTTCTCTCGGATAAGAATCTGGAATAATAATTTCAAAGTTCAATCTCATTGTTTTCAGGTGCCTTGACTATTAGTATTGGAAAACCTTTAGAGATCATTTAGATCAATGACCACATTTTTCAGACAATGACTCTCAAATCCAGATAGCTGAAATAAAAATGTGACAAATGACTTAATGGCAAAACGTAGACCAAAATTTTTAAAATACATGCCCAGTGATTTTTCTACATAATAGTAGTGCCTCATACATCATGACTTTTCTCATTTAAAAATTTCTGACATTCTCTTTTAATGCACTGAGACAAGTTAACCGAACATTTATTCCTATATTCCATCTGTACTAAGACAATTATTTTAATTTTTAATACCTCTAAAACAGGTTGAATCTTAGAAGCAATGGTAACTTATTGCTGCTGTTAGCTTCATGTCAGTAATGATGTTAAGTGTCATTTATTACCTATTCATGTACAATCTTAGTTGATATTCTGACAACTACACCCCTTGATATTTGGTTGAAAAAGCTTTTTAAGTACTATTAAAGAATCAACAACTTAGCTGTTGAGTCTCCTTAACATTGTCTGGTGAGATCAAGAGAAATACAGCATCAAAACTTGTAAAATGGGTATGTGCAGACTGAAAAAAATGCCCCCAAACAGTGAAGCACTCTTAAAAGAACAGCTGTGTCACCATTGCTTTTGAGAACACAAAGAACACATTGTGGGAAAGCACAGGTATCAATGAATGAGTCAAAAAATGATTCAAAATAGTCAAAATCTGTGAAAAAAATTTAGTAATATCCTAACTAATATATTTAGCTAATGTATTTTATTTTATGTATGCATAAAAGTGATGGATAGCTAAAATCTTCTTAAGTAAGTCTAAAATTATTTTCAATAAACTTAAAATAGAAATTCTAAATATAGTTTAATTTTCAGTGTCTTATTTTCTTTTTCTTTTTTTTAGTAGCAAATAGAACCACAATATATCTTATGATTAATTGTGAATTGGATTTCATAAAATAATGTAGATGTTTGGTTTTGTGTTGAGTAGTTTATTCATTAGAGAAAAGATCTAAGTCATATTCTCCATTTGAATAAATCTCATAATCGGAAAAGATTAATACAGCCCAAGAAACACTCAGAAACCAAGACAGACTATCACTAAAAATTAAATTTTATAAAGCTGTGTACATGCTATTTAGCAAAGAGAGTATTTTGATGACTGGTGTTGTTATACGGGAAGTAAGTTATCGGCTGGGCTATGAAGCTTATATTGGATTTCAATAGGCTGAGAAAAGATCGGAAGAAAAAAAAAAATTCTCCTTACCAGTCAGGTCAAACAAATTGGTCCTGGAATGATGGATTGAATAGGGCTGCTATATACCATTGTACAGTTCTTATGGGTCAAAAGGGAGGGAGTAGGGGCCAAAATTCAATTCTTACCAGCTTATTAAGCAAAGCAGGAAGATGCAATAATTTGAGGAAAACTATGCTTTTATATAATTGATCCATCTAGCAACAACACCTTTTTGGCAATTCCTACAAAGGTGCAAGATGGGCTAGTGGAGGTCAAAGATGACAGATGTTATAGCCATTCAACTCCTAATTCATCAGAAGAAAAGAGAAGAGTGTTGCAGAGATGGGTAGAAAGCTTGGCAGAGAAAAGATACGCTGCATATTCATAGGACAATGGAAAGGTTTTCATTGAGAAATAGAGGGGACTAAGATTGGATAGTTGAAGAGTGTTAGGTTACGGAGGGTCTTGAAGATCAAATCTCTGAGGGAACTAGACTGAAGTTTGAAATTAGGACCTCTGATTCATTCCGAGGAATAGTTATTTGACCTGCAAATGAAGCCCTAAAATTAGAATTTGTCTGATTAACTCTGGCACACCCACGGTATTCCAGGCTGGACACGTGGGAGAAAAGAGTAGGCCATTCTTATCTATTTGAGCCAGCTCTGGTAAATGATAGGAAACTATCTAGGTTTTGAATATAAGAAATTATATAATATATAAATGCTTACAGGGAAAGCATAGTACAACATGGGGACAATAAGAGGTGAAAGAAGGGGCAAACTGGAGTCTAGAAGATCAGCAAGGATGTAATTCAGAGTCCTGGTCAGGGCACAGGCAGCAGCACTGGAGGATAAAGAAGAATGATACATAATGTTTCCATTCTGGGTGACTAAAAAATCATAGTATCACTAACAAAGAAATGAGGGAAATAAGACAGGTTTCTGAGAAATGAAGAAAAACTGTTTACTAATATGGAAAAGCCTCATGAATGTCTCAAATGTCTAGTTAAAAAATTGTCACTCTCTAAAAGACTATTATCATTCCATAAATGTTAAAGAAATGAGAAATGCAAAAGTAAACCACTGGTTTGCTCTATCTGCCCTACTTTATGTCAAAGCCTTGACTGTAGATTTGTTGTTCTTAATGAAATATACTTAATCTCATGTTGTATTGAAGAAGGATCTAGTATTCTCCTAAAGTAATAACAAGTTGCATTTACCTGAAGGTAAAGCAGGCAGGGTTTTGGTAGGATTAAGCATGCTGCCGGGGACCTGGAATGGGATCCACCCTATGAAGTAGGGGAGATATAGGGGCAAGGAGAAATGTGAGGAAAGGAAACTCAGCTGCACATACCAGGAGAGATCTCAGCCTGATTAACAATACAATAGATGGCAGGAAAGACAATAAATGGATAGCTCTAGTAAATCAACTGTCAAGCCTGGAAAGTATAACAGCAGCAAATTCAGGAGCAAGAAAAATTCCATAGGCAGGCAAGCAACATCAGGAAGTCTGTTAGTAGATGGAAGTTGCTTGAATTCCTTCAGATGGATCACCACCTAGAAAAGACAGTAAAACTAAAGGCTAACTCAAATTACAGGTACAGGTAGGCTATGGAGACTCAGGCACACAGAAGGAAGAGTCCAGCGTCAAAAGTGGGAGTAGAAGGGATGCACCGAACTTCTGGAATAGGGAGCTGGGAGAACTGGAGTAGAAGGCACTGGAACTCGATGTAAAACAGGAAAATCATGCTGTTTTCAAGGAACCTGTCATGTAGTGTAAACTGCTACCTAATAAGATAAAGTTTAATCTTTCTAAACCTCTGTTTCTTTGTTTATGACATAGGGACAGTTATTCTTTCCTCTAAGATATATTGTTAAGTGAAAAAGAAAATCACAAAATTATATTTATTCTATGATTTCATTTATATTAAAAATCTGCATCCCAGTGTCTGTGTGCAAATATGTACACACAGTCACACACACAGAAGCTGGAAGGAAATACATTCCACCACTATAACGCTAACCATAGGAAACAGAATGGGAGGGGCACCTTAAGTTTTGCTATAAATGATTTGTTTCTTTAAATAGCTTACAATGTTCATTCATTAATATATTACTTTTAAAAAAAAACTCAAATATTTAACTCAGAGGATTATTGTGTTTCCACAACAACAACAAAATGTTTGTTTCTAAAGTGTGTAGCAGTCGTATAGTTAGACCTCGACAAATGACAGTGCTGTTATTATTGTCAGTTCTGTTGTTGGCTGTTGTTAGGGGGAAAGGCAAACATCCACAAAATTTATAAGAAAACAGCAAAACAGAAATAAAAGCAAAAGCACAGTTAGGAACATAAACAAGCTATATTTAAACACAAGTGCTGAGAAGACTGTGAAGTGCCTGGTGTGTGTTAAAGCAGGATGGAATCCACCTGAGAAAATTCCATGGTGATGAGGCAGACTGAACAGAATTTTGAGGGTAGACAGAGATATGGTTTGCCAGCAAAGCATGGCATAAGAATTATAAAAGTAAGTTGGAAGAGTTAGAGACCTGATGATGCCAACATATTTAAGTCCACTTACAGGAGAAGATCTTATCAGAGCCTTTCTCTTCTGAGATCAAAAGATGCAGCAGGCAGTAAGAGAAGTCATATATGGGTGTTCCAGAAAAAAAGCACAAGGAAGGGAGAAAAATATGGATGGATTTATAGAGATTGTCATTTTTTCACAGGTGATCTGAGAAGAGCCAGGCCAGAATTATGGGAGGTCACCCAACAGGAGCTGTGTGCTTCATTTGTTACAGTACCTTGTACAAAACACCATAGTCAGTAAGGCTTTATTTTTATGGAATTTGAAACAATACATCCATCTCCTCTTCATGTCTATCCTTCTCATATGGTGGTAGCAACATGGTACCATGGCGCTGTCAGCCACCTGCTCATCACAGAGTTTCATTTGTGCACCTGTATGGCCTCACTGCTGGTTCTTTCTGTTTCTTCAGAGTGGCTCTCTGAGCAAACTTAATGTGGTATTATGGACTATATGTTATGTTGGCCCAAATTTATATGTTGAAACCCTAACCCCAATGAGTTGGTAATAAGAGGTGTGACTATTGGGAAGTAATAAGGTCATGTATTATGGTTCACCAAAGAAACAGAACCAATAGAAGATGGATAGAGAACTAGATAGATGGATAGAGATGGAGATGGAGATGGAGATGGAGATGGAGATGGAGATGGAGATGGAGATGGAGATGGAGATGGAGATGGAGATGGAGATGGAGATGGAGGTGGAGATGGAGATGGAGATTGAGATCGAGATGGATGTGGATGTGGAGATGGAGATGAAGGTAATAGTAATAAAGACAGATAGGTAGAGATAGAGATAAAGACAAACAGAGACAGAGATAGAGATGAAGATATAGAGAGATCTATAGAGAAAGATCGATTTATTATAGGAAGTGACTCACATTATCATGGAAGCCGAGTCCCACAACCTGTTGCCTGGAGAACCAGGGGAGCCAGTGGTGTAATTCAATCTTAGTTCAGCCTATAAAAGATTCATTTCTGATTGAAAGACATACACAGACTGAAAGTGAAGGGATAGAAAAAGATATTTCATGAAAATGAAAACGAACAAACAAAAAACTGGGGTAACAATACTTACACCAGACAAAATAGACTTTAAAATAAAGGCTACAACAAGAAACAAAGAAGGATCTAGTAATCCCACTTCTGGGTATTTATCCAAAGAAACCCAAAATCATACTTCAAAGGGACATGTGAATCCATATGTTCATTGCAGCATTATTTACAGTAGCCAAGATATGGAGGCAACCTGAGTGTCCACTAATGGATAATGGATAAAGAAAAGGTGATACATGTATACAATGAACTATTACTCAGCCATAAAAAAAAAGAATGAAATCTTGCCATCTGCAACAATATGGATGGGCCTAGAGGGTATTTTGCTGAGTGGAGTAAGTCAGAGAAAGAAAATGCCATATGATTTCACTTATATGAGGAATCTAAAAAATAAAACAAACAAGATAGAAACAAACTCATAGATACAGAGAAAATGTTTAGGGTTGCCAGATGGAATGATGGCTAGGAGGATAGATAAAAGGGGGAAGGGATTAAGAAGTACAAATTGGTAGTTACAAAATAGTCATGGAGATATATAGTATAAGGAATATAGTCAATAATATTGTAAGAATTATGTATGGTGTCAGATGGGTACTAGGTTTATTGGAGTGAGTGCTTCATAAGTCATATAAATGTCTAATCACCATGTCATACACCTGAAACTAATATAATATTGTATGCCAACTGTAGTTGAAAAATAAAAATTACTTAAACAAATCTGAATCCAAAGGCCTGAGAACCAAGAGCACTGATGTCTGAGGACAGAAGATAGATGTCCTAGCTCAGGTGGGAGTGAATTTTCCTGTTTTCTGTCTTTGTGCTCTGTTCAGGCCCCCTATGCCTACCCACATTAGTAAGGCCAATCTTTTTTACTCAGTTTATCAATTCAAATGCTAATCTTTTTCAGTAACACCTTCATAGACAGACTCAGAAATAATGCTTTACCAGCTATCTGAGCATTCTTTCACCTAGTCAAGTTGACACATAAAATTAACTATGACAGTTCATGGGAGTGGAGCCCTTATGATGGAATTAGCACCTTGTAAAAAGAGACACAAGAGAGTTAACTTCTTCTCTTTCTTGACAATATGAGGACACAGCAAGAGGTAGTCATCTGCAAACCAGGAAGCAAGTCCTCACCAGACAGCAAATCTGCCTGCAACTTGACCTTTAACTACCCAGAACTGTAAGAAATGAGTATTTGCTGTTTAAGTCACCCAGTCCATGGTAATTTATTATAGCAGCCCTCACAAATTGAAACACATGAGTATGGGTTTCTGTTACTGATTATTCACAGGGTTTTTTGGGTTTACACCTTCATTCTTGGGACCAGGACAGGGCTTTTGTGACCTATCACTTATGACACCAGGAGAATCACGAAAAAACTGATAGCCAGGGATCTCTGGTTCACCTAAGCCTGCTCCAATGTGTCATTTCCTTTCTTGGTCACGAGAGTATCCTACTGAATAGTGAACTTGTGCAGCTTCCTGGGGCAGGAGGTTGAGTCCCGACGGGCAAGGACTATGTGAGAAGGAAGGTGCTTTAAGCTTCACTGTGATAGTTCAGTAGTTCTGTAGTAGACATCTTAATTAGCAGAATTTAGTTCAGAAGTTCATTAGTCAGTTATCTGTAGCCTTGACACTGAGGAATAAACATTGGGCCCTGTAGAAGTTTGCTCAGGTTGTCATAACAAAATACCACAGACTGAGTGGCTTAAACAATAGAAATTTACTTTCTCACTGTTATGAAGGTTGGAAATCTAAGATCAAGATGCCAGCTACATAGGTTTTATTCTGAGGCCTCTTCCCTTGGTTTATAGTGGCCACCATCTAGCTGTGTTCTCACATTGCCTTTCTTGGTAATGTGTGTACAGAGAGAAGGAAGGAGTGAGCAAGCGTGGGTGTCTCTTACGTTAGTGTCTCTTTTTAAAAGAAGACTAATCCTGTTGGATCAGGTTCCTACCCTTATAACCTCATTTAACCCTGATTACTCCTGTAAAGGCCCCATCTCCAAATATAGCCACTCTGGGTATTAGAGCTTCAAAATATAAATTTGGGTGGGTCATAAACATTCAGTCCATAACAGGCCACTAAATAAAATGAGCTTTCCCAGGAACTTATAGGTAATGTTTGAGAAACCTACAGGAAATTTAGAACTATGGTTTTATTATTGGCACAATATAAATTATTTGCATTAATAACACAATGATAAAGTTTTAACCAACAGATTACCAGGGAGGAAAAGGCAGACCATCCAGGTAGGGCCACTGTCCCTAAGAAAATAAATTATCATAAGAAGGACAGGATAATACTTTTTGTTGAAGAAAATACAGGAGAAAGATCAAGAGTTGGGAACATAAACTTTGGGGAAAAAGCAGAGAGAGAGATGGAACCAGTAAGCTGGGAGAAGGCTGCACAGGGCATGATAGTCCACCCCACAACTCCTATCTTTAAGATCACAAAACTGTTTAAATTTCTTATGAAACACAATAAAAGGGATAAGCTAGGAATTGTTTACAACCAAGAAAGTACCACCCTTGTAGGAGGTAGGGAACATTTGGAAATGTGTAGCAGTGTTTTGGATCATTCAGAGCATCATTTACAGGCTTAATGTTCACAATACAGAGTCCCATAGGTGGAAGAACAGTCTTATCCAAATGCAAACGGATTTAGTCTAAATTTACTTAAGTCTCTGAGGAGCCTCTAAAGACCTGGGAAACATCATTTATTTATTCATTCACTCATAGATACATTTATTAAATTTCTCCAAAGCATAGAAAAACTGAGATGAACCAACATGAGTAAGACATGAAATTTGCTCTCAAAGAACTTATAATCTATATGTACAACAAAATATGATGTTTTAAAACATGTTCTGAAATAGTTGCATAAATAGAGTAATAAGGTGGTTATTAATTTAGAGGGGAGAGCATCAGAGCAAACATAATTGAGCTGAGATGAGAAAGATGACTATAATATCAGCAAGTGACCATTGTAGAAGTAAGATAGAAGGCCATTTAGGCAGAAGGAACAACAAGAGCAAAGTCACGGTGGTCTGAGCATATATGACATGTGTGTCATATAGCACAGGATACAAAAGCATTTGGGTAGGTGAGACTGGAAAGGCAGGTTGAGACCAGATTGTGAAAACTCTTGTCAGTAATCTAAGAAGCTTAAATTTCAATCTGTAGAAAATATAGTCCTATTAAAGAATTTGATTCAGGGATATGGCATAATTGCTTATAAATTTAAAAAGACATCTCATAGCAGGGAAGAGAATAAAAGGAGGAAGACTACACTGAGCATTGCACTAGGTCTAGAGGAGAGGAGATGAAGACAGTGGGGAAGGAGATAGATAGAGTAAAACCGAACAGGTATTTCAGAGCTCGAATCAACACGCTACCGTACCTGCGGAAGTTCATTACAAATGGTCAGGTCTTTGACACCAGGTAAAATAAAATTTGGTGATACAAATGTCTCTCTATTCACATTATTCATTATGGGTCTGTAAAAGACTAAATGGAAAGCAAAACAACACAAGGCAAAAACTACATGGTCTTATGTTAATTATGGAAAAGTCTATATATACATTATCAGATTTGAATTCCTCAATCTACATTTCTCTGAAGGACGGGTTGGGTAAAATAAGCTGCTGTGTTTCTAAAATGCCAATGGGCTTTAGAGATAACGTGTCTTTCAAAATAGGGAGTTTCCAGCACTTGATGGTACCACTGAAACTTGTTTTTCTACCAATTTGGCCATCAACTGGGTTGTTATTATGTTTTCCCTAACCTTCAGGACATAGCCCATCTGTTCAATAACGCTTTAGCCAAAACAATATGGATAGGATAGATGACAAGGGAAAAAGCCAACAATATAATTTTGTTGCTGCTTTTAAAAGCTTAAATATGGGACTCTCAATGTCCTGAATAACTATAACTCACAGAATGGAATATCTGTCTTTGCCCAGAGGAAAAATGATCTTGTTTTCCCTCCTTTTGGTGTACCACTATTGACCTGAAGATATGCAAAAGCATTGGACAGAGTTCTCCGTTGGCTTTGTGTTCATTTTCAAAAATGCTGACGCAATTCTCATAATCTATTCACATCTAGGCGAGGGCTTTCCAAATATGTTGGATCATGGCTTCTGGCAGCTAGTGCTGTTGGTGGTGGGAAAGTTTCTCTCCTCTGTTTCTGCTTTGATTCCTTGTTGTTTCTGAACTTTCTGAAAGCAAGCCAGTGAGATTCAAACATATTTGGTATTTTATTACACTATTTCCATATAATCTTATTCTATCATTGTTTAAATTCAATGCTCATGTTACTAAAGGAAAAAATAAACAAATTGTGGCTGTAGAGTTAGCTTGAAGATCTAAACTGATAACCCAGAAAAGTTTTAAACTCAATACTTGCCCATTAAGCAAAAGGTACAGTAATTCTAGAATTTTGCACCTAGGATTCTACCTCCTACAGTCTTGAAACATCTCTTACCTGCTCATGTATTTCATACAGGCCATTAAATACTCAGAGTCCTTAAGTACTTACCTACTTCGCGGTTACAAAACACTAAGCAATTTTTACAATGACTAACACTAATTGAGAGCTTGTCTTGTGCTAGAAATAGTGCTTTAAATGGATTAGCTCATGTCATCCTCACAACAACCCTGTAAGAGTGCTACTATCATTACTCTTCTCATTTTTCAAATACATTCTTATAAACATACACACACACACACACACACACACACACACACACACCACAGAAAAAGTCATAGTTATATTAGCATTTTTGCAGTGATGGGATTTCACATGGTTTTAATTGTATTTTTTAACTTTTTTATTTTTAAATAATTTAAAACTTACAGAAATGTTGCAAAAACACTACATAAACTCTTCCTATACCTTTCACATGCTTCTCTTAATGTTAATATCTTACTTAATCAGAGTACAATATTTGATACCAGGAAATTAATATTGGTACATACTATTAGCTAAAATGGAGATCTTATTCAAATGTCACCAGTTTTTTCACTGATGTCCTTTTTCTGTTCCAGGACCCAAACCAGGATCCCACATTGTCCTAGCAAAAAAGTTAGGAAACTTCCAATAAGCTCACCCTTCCCTTTGCTGTAGAGATGAATAATACTCGGGCATTCATTACAGAAATAAAACAGAATAGTTCTAGACTTTTACTTCAAAACGCTCACTTACTAATAAAAACAATAACTCATTAAAATAATGACAAAATAAGAATAATAGTCTTCTTGCAAAGTTATTGGTAATTGATAATGACAGTTAAATTTAGCTTTTTAAATCAGGAAGTCATTGATAAAAAGTGATATCATCTTTTTTATGACTACTTACTTGTCTCCAAACCAAAAAAAAACCTGTCTTACCAACATGCTCACTGTTTCTCCTGACGCCCAGATGCACAGAGCCCCAGCACCTGTACCATCCAGCATCAAATCATGGATGACCAGTATTTCTCCTCCCAGCACAGAACATGAAGTCTGGTCTTCAAGAATTCCCTGAATCTAAAACCAGGGTCCTCCCTGCACTTCAATGCATTCTAATTTCATTTGCATTTCTATTTCATCTCAATGCATTCCTAGAAATCAGGTTAAAAGCAAATCACATTTTGCCTTAAATGTCTGAGGCTTTATTTCTTATATAATATCCAAATAAATCACATAATGTTTCACAGTATATCATAGAACCAAAAAATATAACAACAATAAACCCTTTAAAAATATATTTGTCAAATAACATTCTAGGTCCTAAAAAGGTCTTAAGAGTACGTTATACTATGTTTACAATAAACTCCAGTGTGCTAAAAAACTTAAAAAATAAAAACTTTAATTGTGCTGTTAAAGGTAAATAAAACTAAAATTAGTATAGTAGCTTTAACAGTAGTCACATAATTATTACACTTTGGGTTGATTTAGAATTTTAAAAATCTGCAATTTTAAAAATGAGAAGAAAGTTGAAGAAGAAAGATTTTAGATTAATCGCTTTATATTAAAAATCTGTTCAGACAGTTTGAAGCTTCTCTCTCCTTGCTCCCCACTCTCTTTCCCCACTCAACATTCTCCCCTTTCAGCTTTTTCTTCATCACTACTTCTGTAACAAACAGAGCAAGCAACTTCTTGCATTGACTTCTTTACTTAGGAGGGAGTGGAGGTTGAAATTTGATGATTATTTAATGCTAAAGATTCAAGATAAAATCTTTTTAAAAATATTTTTTAACATTCAAAAAATGATTTTACTTTTACAGTTTCATTGAGATATAATTGATAAATAAACTTGCTAGATATTTAAAGATTACATTGCGGTGATATTCGTATACACTATGAAAATATTCCTCCTATCTAGTTAATTAACAACACATCCATCACCTCACTTTATCTATCTATCTATCTATTATCTATCTATCTATCTATCTATCTATCTATCTATCTATCTATCATCTATCTATCATCTTTCTATCTATCTATCTATCTATCATCTATCTATCTATCTATCTATCTATCTATCTATCTATCTATCTATCTATCTATTTTTGGTGATAGCATTTAAGTTCTTCTCTCTTAGCAAATTTCAATTATACAATAGTGTTGTCAACTGTGGTACCATGTCATACATTAGAGTTCCAGACCTTATGTGTTTTATAATTGAAATTCATACCATTTCCCCTCTCTGTTGTCAGAGAAAGCACTTGAGAATCTGAAGACTATGGATTCATTCTTTTCAGGAAGATGGAGACATCTAAACTGTATTAAGTGGCCAAAAGCAGCCCAAAGTGCAGAGCGTGTTTTAAGAAACAATGCTAGTAATGCGTATACAAAAATTGACAGATTAAGTGGGTCACTATGAATAAATAATTTAGCAAATTATTTAACTTGCAAGCATTTAATAAATATATAATAATTTATATATTATATATTAAATAAATATAATAATTGTCTTGTGCAAATTACAGCTCACCAATTGTTATGAAAATAACTATTGCTACTTAAAATAACTATACAGCTGCCTCTTTGACTTTAAAATATTGACAGCTAAAAAATAAAAATAAAATATCGACAGCTGATCAACTGACCTTTCTGTCAATAACCTCAGGAATCTTTTCATTTAATCTAGAAGTTTCATTAACTGTTGAAAAAACTAGGCTGACAGAGAGATCCTACTACATACCCACAGAACAGCTAATATTTTATAATACAATGAATGTTGGGGAGAATGTGGAGCAACTGAGAGGTATAAATTAATATAATCATTTGGAATACTGGTATTTTAAATTAAAACTAATCATAGGCCTATTTCATAATCAAGAGCAATAATGAGTTCATGTTACCATAAAAAATGTAGAAAAATGTAGATAGCAGCTTTACTTATAACAGCCCAAATTTGAAACAACCCAAGGGTTCAATAACAAGAAAATGAGTAAATAAATTGTGTATGCTTATAAAATAAAGAATATATTACAACCATAGACATGAATCACATACTCTCCCAGACATTATGGTGAGCAAAAGAAACCAGACACAAGAATATACTGTATGATACTATTTATATTAAGTTGAAGAACACACAAACTAGTTTAAGATATTAGATAAGAGTAGTGATCACTTTAAAAAGATATTGACTGGAAAATGATGATACTTGTGTAGTATGGGAATATTCTGTCTTCGTCTGGGTGTGATTACATAAGTGTAGGTATTAAAAAAATAAATCAGTTCATGCATTTACTATTAGTGCACCTTATGTACTTTACTCATACATACAATAAACTTCAGTTTAAATAATTTTTAAATAAGATAGGGAAAGTGCCCCAGACAAATAGAGAAATTTTCAAAACTTTTTTAACATTAAACAGAGAGCTACATCTCATCCACCTATAATACAAAGACAGAATGAAGAAGCTAAGGCTAAGTAACTAGAGCACAGTCACATAGTTGGACCAAAAGGAGAGATTATTAAAACACCAGATATAATTTTCCCTCTCCTAATGATAATTTGAGTTCATGGATCTTATTTTTTCAACTCCAAGAAATAATATAATAAACAAGTTTTACAGAGGCAACTAAATCCTTATATGAAATTATGGTTATTTTAGAAAAATTTCTAGGGTTATTTCTTTTGCTCTCTCACAAACTCATTTCACAGCCAAAGAATCAATCAATATTCAAGTTTAGTGTAGCTAAACTAAGTCATATGTTAATTCAATTCTACTTGAATGGCTTTTACATAATCCCCAGACAGGGACCTTGTCAAAATCTTTGTTCAGTACAAATCCTGGGACATTGCTGACATTGAGTTGATAGTGTATATTATAATTAATATCATAATAACAATAACACACAAAGAAAGTACATACCTCTGGCAGTTTGCAAAAAATACCGGGCTGCAGCTAACACAGAATTTTAATTCAGAATCAACAATGAAAAGAGAGATGAGAAAGCAGCAAGAGAAATTGGATTCAGTGAATTTACAAACTCAGCCTGAACTGCAAACAAACAAACAAAAATACTTACTAAGGAAGCTAAACTAAGCAAGATAATTTTGTGGTCAAAATGTATTTACTTTACCATAGTGAAGATTGATGTCTTAGCAGCCTCATGAAGCTAAATCTTTTTCTGAAAGTGAAAAGGATTGGTAGTGTGTGTGAGTACCTATGTAGTATGTCTTTGTAAATTTGAAAATGTTCAAAAGTGTTGATGGGTAGGGTAAGAAAGGAAGAAATGATAATAAAATATTTTTGTGACTAAAAAAAATTATTTGTCTAATTAATGAAATAAATTACACCTTTAGTTCCTATTCCCACTACAGGTGGAACTACTGTTATAATGAGGATTAATAAACATTCCCTAAAGGTGCAGAGTTGTTAATTTTTTTTTCCTCCTTTGGAGAGCAGCCAACATCTACTCTCTGATTTTAAAGTCAGGAGCACACATCTTACTTTGCCAGGAAAAATTTTTAAAAGCTCTGGTCTGCATTTCACAGAAGCATCTGTCAAAAAATCCCAGGACAAGGAGGACTTCCCCCAATCCTGGTTTCATCTGAAAGGCTCCTTGTACAATTCCTAAGAGTGAAGTTCCCAGTGTGGTCCCTGAACAGCAATATTTGCATCACCTGAGAACTTATTCGAAATGCATAGTCTCCTGCTCCAACCAGATTTTCTGAATTGGAAACACTGGGGGTGGGGCCCAGCAACCTGCATTTCAACAAGCCCTATAGATGAGTCTGAAGCATTCTAAAGTTGTTCTCAATTCCACATCTTCTTCCACCCCTTCCAAAAAAGAATTGGCCTAGGTCCCTTATTCAGCTGATGCAAGTCTCTCTTCCTGCTCCATTTCTTTTAGTTCATTATTCTTCACGGTGGAGTCATATTTCCCACTTGCCACTTTACCTAACATTATTCAAATAGAATATATCCTCCCACTACAGATCATTAAAATACAAGGAAAGTTTTGTCTACCCCCAAATCTTTCCAATATCTGTTAAATTGTACCAGAGCCACTACAAAGCACAGCAGTTCTTCTGCAACCCAATAAGCATTTTGTTTCAGAACATCCCACTGTAGCAGAAACAAGTCACCCACAAAACACAATTCTCCTACATGATATATGCATTTTCATTTAAGGCTTCTGTGGAAGAGACACTGTGGCCATGTTACTGATTGCTAAAAATAAAATGTGGAGGAAGTAATTAATGAGTGACATTTCTGGGTCAAGACTTTTAAGAAGCAGGTGTTCCTTTTCCTACCACTCATTGAATGCAAACAACACAGGAATGCAAGCCCAGAGCTGTGGTTCTCAAAAGTTACCTTACACCAGAATCACATGTAGGGCATTTAAAATGGTCATTGCTAGACTCTACCCCTAGAGCTTCTAATTCAGTATGAGTAGGACTAGATTGGTGTCTACAAATTTGCATTTCTAATAAGGTCCTATGAGGATGCTTGTGCTACTGGTCCTGTGACCTTGGAAAATCATTGGCTTGAACTATTGGCCTATAGAATGGTGGAGCCAAAAGAAGGAAGCTGCTTCCCTGAAGGACCATGGAGAAAACCACTAGCTGATCGTTCTACATATGAGCAAGAAATCACCTCCAACTGGTTTTGAGCCAATGTGCAAGAGTCTACTTTTCTATTTTTAACTGATAAAATTCCCTAGAAAAAGTAGATTTTGACATCTTTGAGATCATATCTAAAAATATATTTATTAATATGAAACAATAAAAGACTAAATGAACAGAAACAAAACAAGAACAAAAATTAGATTTACATATCTTATATTAAAAATAATTGATTTTCTTAGTCTTTTGTTTGTTATATTTTTTTAGTGTTTATCTTCTCCAGTTTCAACAAGATACTTATGAACTAATTTTAGTGTTATAAGATATTTGTTCTGTTTAGTTTTTTATCAATGTCTTTTTGTAACCCAACATATATATGTTATATATATATAGCCTAGTATAGGCTTTTATTCAGAATTCATAACTTTGCTTAGATTAACCTATAAACCCACTTAGATCCCCCTAAATGTTACAAGATTTGTTGAGAGTTTAACGGA
Source organism: Macroglossus sobrinus (assembly GCA_004027375.1). Taxonomy (NCBI): domain Eukaryota; kingdom Metazoa; phylum Chordata; class Mammalia; order Chiroptera; family Pteropodidae; genus Macroglossus; species Macroglossus sobrinus. The sequence goes on along the minus strand of PVKZ01003746.1, from coordinate 91,819 downwards.
AGGACTGAGACTTAATTAGCTAAACTTTCTTCCCTACCTTTGCTTTGACAATTGCCAGACCTCTTTTCAGGGAAAGCCCACAATGAGTTGCAGAACCCCAAAGCTAACTCTGCTAAAACCACCTAGAGCTGGCCAAAGCGGACCGATGGACCCTCTACTTACCTCTTCGTGAACTTTTCTCATTATACACTCATTAAAATACTAAAATTTCCTCCCAGGGGTGGAGACTTTCCACCATTTTTGAACATGTGGTGTCCATATAGGCATATTTTTTAACTGTGCATGAATGGGAATGTCCCCGCCTTTACATGTGATGACAAAGCTCACCTTGATTTCCCTGAATAAAGACAAATTTTATCCTTTGAGGACACACTGCTTTGGGAAAGTGCCCTTCCCCCTTTCATTGTCCTTGCTGCTTGCATGAGATAAAGCATGTCTTTTCTCACAAAATCTCCTTAGGTCGTCTTTTGGCTGGCAATTACTGAGTATTGAACCTGGTTTGGTCAGGTAACGCTTTTGTGAGAGCATCAGGACAAGGTTGTGTCTAATTTACTCTGGTGCCTAATACAATGCCTGGCAAATGGTCAAGATTCAAATAATACTTTTAAAGAGTATGGAATGTGAACAAAAAAATGATACATTTAAAACCTGGTTTGTTGATTACCAGATCTTTAGTTTCATTAAGTTCCACAGATACATTCGACAAATATCCCTTAAAAATATTCCAGGCATTGTTCAGATGCTAGGTAAAAAACAGTGAACTTAATCCTATGAAAAAAAAAAAGACATAAACAAGAAAATAATTTATAATATGCATCCCAATCAAATAGAAGCAAGCAAGACTAGTAATAGTGAATGGTAGGTTCATTCGGAAAATTAAAATAGGATACTCTTCTCTAAGATTCCTCTAAGACACAGACAAAGGTACTGGGCAAATTTATTTGGCATAGAAAACAGAAAAATCTCTATTGTACAGGTAATACTCACAAGTAAGTACCTGTGCTAATGGCTTTTATTTTACCCATGGTTAGTTTAATAGAGTACATAGGATGTAGCAGACAAGTTTATTCACTTTGTTAGCCTTCAGTACAAGTTCTATCTCATTTCTTGGAAATGTTTATTTAGCTTTGCAAACAAGTGAAATAGATATAACAAGTTTTAATGATCACTTATACAAAAAGAAAAAGATCACACAGTACACTTCCAATACCCAACAGTCTATAGATTGGTTCTCTTTACCCACACAGCACTAGAATTTGCACTTTCTATTACCTTTTAATTTAAATAGCTGGTGATCTTTCAAAACAAGAAATTCTGTGATTATCTCTGGTATTCAAAGATTCCCAGCTATAGTGAACAAATTACTCTTTTCATATAAATGGACTCCCAAGGCTTTAAACATTAAACTAACAAAGATTAGCACTTCACAACTAGCTACAAAACTATATATTCCTATTTCTACACTAAATTGTGAGTGCTCAGAAGATCAGAGAGAATCTTCCTTTTTAAAAAAAATTTCTTGTAGCACTAAGTATAGTGCCTTGCCAAAAACAGACATTTACTTCAATTGGTGAAGACTAAATTCATCAGACAACTAAATTCATCAGACAAAGTGACAGCAACTACTCTTCCTTAAACTTTCTGGCCATAATTTTTTAGTGTGTCCACTGTGAAGTATAATATTTCAGCTCCTCACTTCATCCAGTACCTGCTTTTTGGAAGCTTAATTTATGAGGACACCTACTACAATTTGGAAAAAGGAGAAAAGGTAAAAACTCAACTATTAGACTGTGTCTGATAAATAACTTTATAGGAAGTTTAGCTGGAAACAATGTGTTTAATTCATGGCCCACCTATTCCTGCCTATCAGGCCATGTTAACGAAGACTCTGCAATAGTCAGGATCTTAGGCCTCTTTCGTAGTTTTACCTGGAAATGCCCCTAATGATAATTCAACAAAGTAAGCACATGCTTAATCATATAACCACACAGAAAATATCTGATTGTTATCATTTGTTCTTATGAATATTGAAAGAGCTCTTATCAGATATTTTTTAAATATTTTTTAAAAAGTTTGGAATTTATACATTCCTATTTAACATGTATTTGTATTCTATTTTTTCTATAAAACAGCTTCCTCATACTTCAGCCAGAGAGTATAACTCTAAAATGAAAAACTCATGACTAGTTGTGGGAGGGAAAAGACTAAAATAAGAGAGACCAACAAGCTCTAATATTAGGGATTTATTTTGAAAATGCCACTTCTAATGAGAACTAACAAGGAAATTTTCTAAAAATGAATTTACTTGTTTAATATGCTGAACTTTTGTCTTATCCTAAAAGGAAAAATAGCTGGTCTTTCTGCATTAATTTTGAAGATGTACAATCAGATTCAGAAGGGAAGAAATATTTATCCATTTAATTATGTAAAGAAGAAAAAATAAGGTTTGGTCTAAAGGGAGAAGAGACTGACCAGGACAGAGGTAAAAAAGAAAGAAACTTAGATAATCTTGATCAGTTTGTCTGTGGCTTCTAAGATTCTCTTCATTTTCAACTAAATAGTTAATATACAGACAGAATTAGATATCACAAGCTGCATTTAGAAGGGGTACTGTGTCACCATGGTAACTGGTTTTGCTTAAACATAGCTCTGTATGTAAGTACAGTCCAAATTAGCTACAGAAGAGACATACACACACATAATATTTCTGGAGCTTATATAAAATTTGCCTGTTATAGTTTCCTTATATACAGTATTTGAGTTATGTTTGTGAATTCTTTCTTTAACCTTTTCCTTCCTAAGTGATATGTCTCTGATCATTCAGTTGTTATGATCCTGGAAATAATATTACAAGATAAAGTTTCAGGTGATAATCAACATGTGAAAAAGAATAGTTTGTTCTGCCTTTTGTTAGTAAGTTTCCTAGGGAGTGCAATATTAATTGTAAAACCTACCAATCTAGCTTCTTATCTTTCAAATGCTTTTTTTTTAGGGGTGGGGGACTCATCTTTGTGGAGTATTTTGGATCTTTTTTTTTTTAAAGATTATCCCCAAGTAGCATTCCCATCCCCACTGACTCCTCGTGATAAAATTACTAAGAAAACAATTTAAAGCAAATTAAAAGAAATTTTAAAGAGAAAAGAAGTCGGCACAATTATTCTTTTAATAATTTTTATGTGAAGATTTATCTAAAAGAAAAGAAAAACGATTTATGGATTGAATTCCATTACATGACACTGTTAAAAGCATATGATTCTCTGTGCTTTTCAAAGCCTCTAATTCTTTCTTTTTTTTCTTTTATCTTCTGAGAAGATAATTAAATATGATACATGGGGAAAATTACATCATTGGCTCTTTTACAGTATTCAAGACCACACTGATTTTTGTACTAAAATGGCATAATATCCATAGTGTTAGTGATTATTTGCCTAAAAAGAGGGAAAATTAATCGCGATATTTCCTTTACTGAACACTAGGGAAATTATCCTTCTGCTTTTGGCTACAGGATGTATTCACAAAGTTTATCCAGAGTCTGTAGCTATGTCCCTTCCATTGAAAGGAAAATGGCTATGATTTAATTGAGCCCTAATTATATACCAGGTACTTGGGAAATTTAACATGCTACCTCAGTTAATTCTTATCAACTTTTTAGTGTAGGTGTTACTATCTCTACTGCAGAAAGGAAAACTAATGCTCCAAGGGGTTAAGTTAGTTTTTCTATTTTACACAGCTTATAATTTGGCAAAGCTGAGATACAAATGCAGACTCCAGAAAACATTTGCTCAGCAGATACTCAGCCCCTTTCTAACGGTGTTATTCCTAAATATCGGCTGATAAGGGCTCAGCTGTGTTGCATTAAGTTGGATCAGCTGTGTTTTTTCATCAGCTCTCATTCATCTTTTGAAAGATCATTACTGCCATCCTCTTGGAGAACCACTAGGAGGCAGTAGTAGTCTGAACCCAATACTGTATTTTGAGGTTGTCACCATTGACTTGCTTCAAGCTGGGGTCTCCATTTCTACAAGAAAGTATGTAACATTTTCTTCCTCAGACCATTAAGACTCGATTGCAGTGACATGTCTCTTGAAAACTATTTAAGGACGTTCAACGTCCTGGTCCCCATATGTAATGAGAAGGAAGCTCATGGTTCAGAGGAAGTTTCTCAGAGCAAGTTGGTAATAGCAGTGCCTGGAGAAATAGAGGCTGTGGGACAGGCCCACACCATGAACTTCATGGCATGGGCATGGAGGAGAAGCTATCACCAGCCTTCCCAAATGGTAGGAGCATCTCGAGAGTGGGCTGAGAAGGATGAGGAACTACAGTCTGTCTCCCCTGAGGAAGGGGCAAGAAAATCCTTTCATGCCACTGATCAGAGGGACACTATGATAGGGAGGGAAATCCACAGGTTCTTGAAGTCCAGAGCTGGAGATAACCTTCAAGAAAATCTCAAGGTTGTCACACTGTGTCTTAGAAAGCTTCTTATGCAGATGCCCCAAAGGCTATTAAAAGAGTTGGGCCAAGGGGACTCCAGGGTGAGGTTGTGTACACCATGCCTGCTTTTTAATCAGAGTGTTTCTATTTCTATTAGCTTTATAGGATTTATTTTATAAAAGACCTGTAGTTTTAAAAAGTTCAAAAACTGCTTTATAAATGAAGAAACAGACTTAGAGGTAATCTCATATATTTCCTCAGCAGTGAGCAAACTGTTGGAGCATATTTCTTTTGATAGTACAAATATTTATGCCCATGATGTTCTGAAATATCACAACCCAGCTAATTAGTAACCTGCTAAAAGCAGTGGACAACAGAGGAAATGACAATAAATGCATAAGCCCAAAGTCTATGCATAAGTTCTACCAAAATATCTTGCTGTTATGTATGTACCTTAGACAAATCAGTGACAGAAAAATTGCCTTTATTTTCTCTTTCAGATGAAAACTGCAATATTAACCTTCTTTATTAGAACCAGATTCAAAGGGCAGATTCGACTGGGTACTCTATCAAGAAAGGGGCAAAGGGTAAGGGCTAAAGGAAACAAAATTATGTGTTAAGAAGAGTTATTTTTTACACTAGTAACTCAAAACAGGAAGCCTTAATTCTGCAAGGGGATTGAAAAGATACCAACCCTGAGGTTCTTCATATGGTGGGGAAAAAAAGAAGGAAAAAACTCTCTTTTGCAAATAAATGTGTAAATTTTTCCTGAGAAAAGTTTCCATAAGTTGAGGCAGCAGAATAGTTTAGAAAAAGCACCAGCTTTACCCCCTGACATTCCTGAGTGTGAATCCAGCTCTGCCAGTTCCCGGTTTTACACATTTGAGCACGCTGCTGTTTTTGTGGACCTCACGTTTGTCTTTGTAAATGCCTGCAGGACCATTGTGAGGACCAGATGTGTGAGGTGTGCCTGGCATGCGCCTGACATTTTTATTACTGTGCATTGTTGTTGTTTTCACTGTGATTGGAGCTGAAAAGAAAGATTCAGAGTTAGAGTGAGGTGACTTGTGTGATTTTCCCACAGTGAGGATATTATTCTGATTCTACAGTGCTTTCAGCTAGCAGAGAAATTCTATTTGGTAGTGGATGTCTTAAGTGCTGTGGAGAGAATTCTGAAACTAATTGTTAGAAAAAAATATCATGAGTGTAGGAATGGAAATATGGTTAGAGTGCAGTATAAATGTGATCTCTGCCCTGGGCTAGGTAGGTACTAGGAATAGCGAGTATGTGTATTAAGCTCCAATTTTGTGCCCAGTCTTTTAGCCATCACTGATGGGCAAAACTGGAGAAAAATACTGTCCGCTTCTTTCATCGCAAAGATTTTACTTGGTACAGAACTGGCTGTTTGCAGAGCCTCAACGGCTGTTACAAAGGACTGGGAAAGTGTCAACTTGGGGGAAGAAAGAACAGGAAAGAAAGTTCAGAGAGGAGTTGGGTAAGGAACAGTCTAGGCTGGAGATGCACTATGTATCTTGACAGGTTCTACCATCATCCCTAGGATTCATTCAATCACGAAGTTTTAATTTCACAGGATGGAGATTTCTTACTGCCCTTGTAAAGTCAATTTGAAATTAAATTATACAGAAAAATATGATCTGGGCCAACTTTCTTCAGAAACCCCAGATGTCCAGAGTTAGTGGGTTTAGTGTAGTCAGGCGCCCACCTGGTTGGCAGTAAGGTTTAGATGTTCTAGAATTATTGCTGGGCCAAAGAATCCAGTTACAAGAGAGGCTTTTCTGGATAAAAGGTGAGAAGGGGACATGACTTTGAAAAACTTCCATAAAGTGACTGTGGAAGTAGGGATTTTGTGCACTTCAAAGTTTTTCTAAAGCAAAAGGAAAAATAATACAGAATAATAGTATATCATGTGTATGCATTTTTTTTCTATTAAGATTGCTGAAAAAACAAAAACTTTGTCCCCCATATTAAAAGTCCCTGGGGCTGATCTCCCTCTCTCATGGGTAGAAATTACATTTTTGAAAACCTAAGCCATGTTGGCCATCCTGAGAGTGTGGGCTGGCAATGTGAGGCATATAGATTGAGGGCGACAGTCGATCACCCTGCTCAAAATGAGTCAGACTAGCCCTTCAGTTCTCCCAGGACAGATTGTTAATGAAATCTTTAGTGCTTCTTTACTAAAGCCTTGTTTTCTAGTTATATCCTTTTGGCCATAATTACTTGTTTAAAGATGATATTATTCTTTTGCAAGTAAGAGGTCTAAGATAAGTATATGAAATCACCTTATTTGAATAAGTGCATCAATTTAGTGTCTTTAAGTAAACAAGGTTAATGAATTGATGCATTCTGTGTAGTCCCTGAGCATAATTAAATTCAAACATTACCCAGGAGGGAGTCATGTTGCTGACCGCCTTCCAGAAGGACAGCACCAGGGAAAATCACAGCCTACACACTAATTATTAAATCTTATCTCTTCATCAGGGAGGAAACAAAGGATTAACCATTTTAAATCACATTGACAGCTTAGGGTTGCTTTGCATTTCTGTTATAAATATTCACCCAACAATTTGATTTTGCCATGATCTTTACAGTGTTAGAGTTTGTCCTTGAAGCCACACAGATGAAACCTGTTTCTCACAGCTCTTTCTCAGGCTGCATCATCACCTGGGGATTTTTGTTTTAATTTATACACAGTATTCTCTCTTAACTTGGGCTCCTGAGTTCATTATGGAATCTCCATTCCCTTTTCAGTTTCTCAATCTTGGGCATCCCAGTGAATCCATACAATGTGTCATAAACATAGTATTAATTATCAGACAGATTCTACCATTTTTCCTCTCTTTCAGCTGACTTTTAAACTCCTATTTGCATATCTGTTGCTAAGCCCACAAAATCTTTAAAGTGCCCATAAAGTCAGCACACCATTTCCACTACTGGCCTGGGCACTCTCTGCCACTGCTGCCCACCGAAGTCATGCTGTACCAACAACACTGGGAGTTGAAGCTCTGTGCCCACTCAAATTCTAGGATTGGGGTTGTCAGTTGTAACATATAAAAATATAGATAAGCAACAAACAAGTGTAAGTTTGTCTTAAATATTTCATGCAATATATTTATACTAAAAAAATTGTTTTTATATGAAATTCAAATTTAATGGGATGTTCTGTATTTTATCTGTCAACTTTATGTGTTTCATTCCCACAACAATATCTTAAAGTAATTATTATTATTTTAACCTCATTTTATTAAAAGAGAAACTGAAGTTTAGCAAAGTTTTATAATAAGTACAGTGTCACTCCACTAATAAGTACCAGGGGTATATGATTTCAGTTTCATGCTCTTAAATACTCTCTATGCTGCTCAATCTCTCTATACTGCTGAATATATAATTTCTGCTACATAGAGATCATGCTTATTGTCAAAAGGGGGAATATTAAAATAACAGCAAGCACATAGATGAGTGGAATTTTGAGTTGTAAGTGACAAAATCTTGTATAGCAGTACAAAAGTAATCTATATTTGCTACTGATTGCACACCTAAATGATGTGGGCTGTAGTTGCCAGGGGAAACAGCTTACCTGAGTATCAAAAAGGTGATAAGGCCTTAATATTTTTTTAAAATATGCACCCATTTTGGAACTTCTCTCCTTTCCCTTTTGATCAATGTGCCACTTATTTTAAAGCCCAAATTCTATGACCCTCACACATTATCTCGCCTGGCTGGGAAATTGCCTAACCAATAAAACACCTGACTTGCTATTATTGCCAACTGCCTCCTGGCTGCCTATTCTCTTAAACCATTTGTAATGCTATCCAAGAATGGTGCTGCTCCTAGTAACAGAATTTTTTACCCTTTCCTTTTCAATGACTAATAGATGAGTTTAGTATCTGTTCTGACCGGGAATTGGTTGTGGCCTTTTTAAAAGAATGGGTCAGTAGAAACTGTGCAGCACACTAAGGAAATTATTTAAACAATTCCACGCCTTTAAAGTCATTCACTGGGAGAGTCGTTTGTATGCTCCTCAAAAAACAGGGACCCACTTCGTTTTATCTGGTTGTATTCTGAGACACACATGCATGCATTAGACTCAGGAATGGAACTACTTCTAAAAAGAAACTAAGAAGACCAGGGAAGAAAAGTCACTTATTTGTAGATCCAATATATTCAACATATTTTTTATTATGCTGAATCTCTTTTATTCGATCCATTTTTGAAAACCCAAGGTGAGCCGATGTGTTATTGCAAATCATGTCTATTTAGGAATGGCAGAATAAAAGAAGTTTTTAACACCCTGAGTGCTTCAAAATAAAATCTGAACCCTCCAGCTAGAACCTTTCAACTTTCAATTACAATTAGATGGGGGCTTTGAAGTCAGGGAAGACTCTTCCTCCTATAAGAATTTTCTATTTATAGATAGCAACTATCTTAAACAGGTCATTTGTATAAATGGAGACCTGAGGCTTAATTTTACTTTCCAATATAAAACCCATGTTCCCGGAGGGCAGCAATTCATCATATTTTTATTCCAAAATATATATTAGAGCAGGGGTTGCAAATTACTTTCTAGTAACTTCCTGGAGCACTATGTTGAGGAAACTATTCAGGCTATGTTCGAACTCTGATCCATCATGATGGATCAGCCATGTTTCCCATGGTTGCATGTTTAAAGAAAAAGGCACACACGCTTTATGTTTAATACCCCTGTATTAGAAGCATATATTTATGACATGAGACTGGAAATTAACTTCAGATTCCTGGGATGAGAGAGCATTATTTGTGGGTAGCAAAGGCAACTTCAAATCTTCCTCAAGCTAACTGACCAAGATGCTTGCTAAGCAAAGAATCAGTGTTGACCCTCCCTAAAGCCTTATCATCTTTGTCCTAAAAAACTTGTTGAGCTTGAGGACCTCATCTTCAAGCTACATACAGTCTTCATTCAGAGATAAGTTATGATAAGTTATTAAAGCTTATGCATGCAGATTGAATGCCTTTTATGTTCCACATCATATTCTATCAAAAGAATCTCATTTTTACATTGCTTGAACCACCACCTCAAATTTATAAAATTCTTCATGGAATACTCTTCTAATTTTACTTAGGTGAGGTCTCAGACATTTTTCCAGGGGCTGGCTCAAGATAGATTCAACTGACAGCCAGCGAGTCAAACACAGATCACTACCACCATCCAGGTGACAACTTCTTTCTTATAGCCCAGCTCCTGCCTGGGTCTTTTTTCCCTCAGGATGAATTTTTCTAAGAAGCTCTTCTGTCCTCATGCAAATGGACTTCTCATGAGTTGTTCAGACAAAGCCAGGTATGAATTCCATTTAGCCCCATGCTGGGATCCCTGGGTATAATTTCCATAATCCGCTGGGTGAGGCTCAGAAGCTGTAATCAGTGGGTTGGTTACCTGCGACTCCCTTAGCTATGCAGAAAACAATAGTAAAATTGTACTAGCCAAGTAACTTCCAAGCAATTTCTTTAACATTCACAAGATTTCAAGAAATAAGCCTGGGTAATATCCAGTTCATATGATTCCATGGGTGAGATAGCTCCAGGTCTTATGTGGTGTGTGTACAAAGAAGAAAATATTAAGTCTACCCTTGAGTTACCCTCTGAGATATAGCACCAAGTTCTCAGGAAGCAACCTAGTCTGATAATAAGTGCACCTTTCTTTCCTTTAATGTTTTTAAAGGCAGGCCCAGTATTTCTAGATACGTTGGAAGCGTCCTACATAGTGGTATTGGGAGAGAGTATGAATCGGGCTGAATTGCATCTCAGAACTCATTCACCGAACCATGTTTTGCATCCCAAGACTTCACTAGCCCAAAGGAGAAAAAAGTTGCCACTTGGGCTAGAGGCAGCTCACATTAACTCATAAGTTCTGTTTATCCTCTGGGTAGATAAATATCTTTTGAGTAGATCTTAAGCCAGATCAACAGCGTTAGCTTTTGAATAGAAATGCTTCACTACTTCGGCAATCGAAGGAAAATGAGATGGAAAATTAGGTTTATATATTTAAAAAAAAACCATATTTCTACATTTTTATTTTCCCTATGCTTAGAACTACGACTTTCAGAATGGCAAAATAGGTCAGAATTAAAAGTATTATTAACAGGATTATACTTTGTGGAGAGCTGTTGTGGAACAATGCAAAACACTCAGGACAGGAGACCTAACCAGTGTTCTACTCTGCCACCTGCAAGCTTCCTGAGCTTCAGGGTCTGTACCTATAAAACATTAAAACAGAGCCTGTCCTATATACTTTAAGAGATATCTAAAAACAACCTTTGCACGTCCGTGTTCTGTACATTGTAAAGTTTTATAAAAACATAAAAGACTATGATGATCACACTCCAGATTTATATGGTATGTTAAGAATTTTAAATAATGTTTATTTTATTTCAAATAAGAAAAGTTAACAACTCTAAAATGGTAAAAACTTTTCAAAATTTTAATCATCAGGTGTCACTGCAGGAGAGGCACAGTCTCACTCTTACCCCATCAGCCAACAAAACAGAAAGCTTGCTTTCTGTTTCTAAGGATGAGCCAATTATCAAAATATGTGCAGGATATCAAGTCATACCAAAAAGAGGTCTATTAGGTTTAAATCCTAGAAAAACAAACAAACAAAAAATAGACCACAAATATGTTTAATTTATAAATAAAGAAATGTTTAATTTATAGATAAAGAAATAATTTTCTCCTCAATCATGAACTATAAGGAAAGCAAACACTAAATTAGGAGAAAGCCCCTCAAAAAAGAATCACATTTCAGCAAAGCAAGGATATGCAATAGTCTCTCTTTCAGCAGTATGCACTATTTTAATGCTGCACATCTCATTAGTGAAGATATGTTTTTAAAAATACAAACAATACGAACAATTCCAATCCTGCATACCCTATCATACCCTACATTCTCATTTATGCTTGTTAGTCACCAGTAAAATGAAACAGATTATGTACAAATAAAATTTACACTTAATTTTAAACTACTCATACAGATAAGGTAAGACAGAAAATGAAGGGAGGGAGGGGCTTGGAGTTGGGAAGTTTTTATTTTCTTTTTAAAGGAATGAAAGGCCATCAATGGGATGTGATTGAGGTGTGTTTTAGAAAGGTTGATTTGGAAAAAGCATGTAAGGAGGACTGAAGGTAGAAAAACTGAAGATAGTGACCTATTGAGAAATGAACAGTGGGTGGGATGGGAAGCCATTAAACAAAACAAAACAAAAAAAGAGAGAGACTATTACAATGGCCTGAGGGCTCATTTATTCATTTGTCAAATATTTCGAGTTCTTGAATGTGCTTGTTGTAAGATAGACACAGAAGACACCATAGTGTTGAGTAAAATGGTCACGTAATCATACATACAATTAAGTGTATAGTAATGATATGGATGAGCTCTATAAATTTAAGGGAAAATGTTTTTATAAAGTCATGATCAAAGGATCAGACAAGGTATCCCTAATGAAAAGACATGTAAGCTGAAATAATTATAGCTGAAAGAATTAACTAGGTAAAATGGCAGAGAGTGAGTACAGGGCAAAGGTTGAAAAAAAATTTTCAAGTAAAGCAAACATTACATGCAGAGGCCATGTGACAAGAGCAAGTTATTAAAATAAAAAAGTGTGTCTGGGTTTAGAGAAAACAAGAAAGAGAACAGAAAACAAATAAATAATAATGCACATGAAATATATGAGATGGTGGTTAAATATTTAGAAGAAAAATACAGAATAAGACAGACAGAAATTAATCAGCAATATGCAACATTTGAGCATAGACCTAATGGATGGAGGCGCATGTCTGTGGACAGTTTTCCAAGAAGAGGAATCAGCCAATTACTCAAAGTAAGAGCCTACTTTGTGTATTTTAGGACAAGAAAATATACCATCTTACCTGCTGTAGAGTGAGCAAGAGGGAAAATGAGGCCAGAGAAATAGTAGGGGCCATAGACCACTACTCTGTGTGAAACTGAAAGATATTGGACAATATTTTTCAGAAGAATTTCATAATTTGGCTTGTACTTTTAAGGGTCATTTTGGCTGTTGTATGAGGAACATAGCATGGGAGCAGAAGCAGATGCAGCCATTAGATGAGGTAGCAAGAGGACAAGTATGACTCCTAAGCGTCTGACCCACCCCCCGGGGGAGCAGTGGTATCATTCATGTACATCAGTAACACTGGAAGAGAACTGAGCTTTCTGGACAGATGGCAGAGGAATCACCAAAGAGGATCAGATTACGAAATGTATCTTAAACATTTGAGTATGAAGTGCTTCGTGACATCCTAATAGAGGTATAACTGTGGGAATCACCAAAGAACAGTGGATAATTAAAATTGTGAGTGTAGAATAGATTGTCCAAGGGAGGAGAATCCACTAAGAAGACAGATAATCTAAGACCCAGTTTTGAATAATACCAACATCACTGGCCCTTCAAATCTAAGAAGTTTAAAACTTTCTCTAAAAGTCTTATTTTTTCCCCATCTTTCTTAGTTTTGTAAATAGTACCATTTTCTGCCCAGCTGCCTGCACCAAAAACTTCATGTTTTTATTGATGCCCATCCCCAAATCCAATCCACCATTTAGAATGGCTCTGACTTGTTTCTCATAATCATGAGAAAAATCAGCCTGCATGTCAGCCACTACAGATCTCATTTCCTAGCAAAATTCGTTTCCTCTTGAAAAAGTAACACAAATTCGCTTGAGATAAATAATAAATTGCATGTGAAAGGAAAAATCATTTAATTAGTGGGTAAAAATATCTTTAACCATGGAAAGATTGAGAATTAAGGTTAAAAAATGATGAATTAAACTCATAGTATTAATTTTGCATTTACCTAAGAAATGATCTTTGCATATTTTAATTTTATATATTTATATTTAAAATATAAGATATTAGAGTTGTAACTACAATTTAAAACATTTAATTACTAATTTACACTTGTGATTTTAAGATACACTGTATTTATAAGTCTACATTATTAGGGTGGTAATAAAAAACTTCTTAAGTATTTTGTTTTTGTTAGTCATATAATTGAAATAGTTAAAAGAATTAAATATCTTAAATGTATAAATAAAATTTAAAATATGAAATCCCCATAAAAGTGGTTATTTTATCAGGTTTTTAATAGAAAAATGAGATTTTTAATAAAAGAAATAATAGTTTTAATCTTATTAATTAAGAGGAAAAAATGCACAAAATCACTCCATATGCCTACCATAAAGTAATTTTTCAATAAATATCCAGTACATGAAAGAATGAGACCAGATCTGTCTTAAATTTATAATCTACTGGAGGTCTAGGCATGCAATGTGACAATTTACTTAATGAAGATAAGAAGAGAGCTTTGGGGAATAAGTATCAAAGATCTATGTTTTTTATTAACTTTAAGAGCAACTATATATTTAACTACTTCCTGACATTGCTAGAGCTAAAATATCCACCAGTCCTTAACCACCTTCCTGTATGTTTGTTAGACTTTTGTTTTCTCAGAAGGCAAATGGATAGAAATTTTATAGCAGTCAAATGCCTGCTCTAAAATAGTTACTAATCTACCTCAATCCATAGATCAACACTAGGATCTCATTTCTGCAACTGCACTGTAAAAGGAATCTGTGGCTTGCATAATAAATTATGAACTCCAAAAACCTTTTTTTAAAAAGGTTCATTTTTATTTTAGCAACCAATGCAAATTACCATATTGTTGATTTAATCAACTGCCAAAAAAATTCAACTTTTAAGCTTAGTATAATTTCAGAGGAGACAATGTACCGACCACTCTTCAGAAAATCTTGCATAAATGCAGAAATAACCTTTGACTTCTCTCCAGTTTAATTTCAAAATAAACATGACTGTGCCTAAGACTGCAGACCTAAAGCTGAAATGCTCTGTAGTTAGATGCTCATCTCGTGCCACTTTGTAGGAATCTGCCCAAAACCCAACCATTGGATCCAAGTCCCTAGTACCAATTTTACACATTGGAAATGTTTGTAGGATAAAAATACCAAAATCTTCTCTAAGCCAGACCTGACTCTTTGCCTTTAGTAATCTGTGTTTCTATGTGTAAACTTTGTAGATGCATCTGTTTTGAGTTTCATAAATACACCAAAAAAGAATGTTATAGCAGGAAAATTTATGCATTGCATATTCTCACAGCTTGAAAATGGCCAAATTTATTCTCTTGAATAAATGCTCTGGCAATAAAATTAAAAGAACAACTCCAAAGCAATATTTTCAGAGTTTTTGCCAGCATCAGAGGAAAAGAAGGTACATAAAGTACACACATGTATATAACACATATATCTAAATATGTGCTACTTATGCTGAGAAAAGGGATATACTTCATATATACTTGTTAATTCTAAATAATTTGGTCTTTCAAAATTTCTTTATTTTGGGCTTGAACTGTTTACATGCAGGTATTTATACTTCAATATGGGTGTTTTTAATGTTCTCGTATTCAGTTTGAAGTAAATAAGGGAGTCAAAAGGGTATCAGGTGGGATCATATAGAAGAATTTTATGCATCACTTGTATGACTACCAGGAGGTTCTCACCATCAAGATGGCATGAACATTGAGCTTGCTTCCTACCACAGTTGCTGAAAGGCAAGAAGAAATGGATCACTGTGCCAGCATCTTCCCTTATGTCCTTCTGTACAAAAATGTGTGTCTGGGAGGAACCACATTATCCACACTCTATTTTCCACCCTAGCCCAGACAACTGCAGCAGAAAAAGAATTCTAATTAAAATTAGAATTAAGACCATTCTAGACCATGGATAAGCAGGTAGTAAGTGTGAGAGATGGGATTCTTGTAATTGGCTGCAGAGTGGTTGGACAAATCCTTGATATAGTGCTACTGCGTGTTTTAGGGACAAGAAATCTCTGACAGTGTTCCAACCCAAACACATAATCCCAGCCATTAAATAGTTTCCATTCCTGCTTCATAATGCTTAGTGCTGTCTCTTAGCTCCAGCCCCATGACCATATATACTCTTACCTACCCACCTCTACCCCTGTCTCTATGGGTATGTCCCAACCAGCAACAGTTGATATGACATTGAGAAGATCTGCTGTAGAAGCTGAAAAGAAGTTTAATTTCCTGATTTTGTTTTTCTTTGGAGGGTAACCTAATTCAAGCTATTCACTTGGAGGTATTGAGATTTTGTACTTTTTATTTAAAAAACATTCCTGGAAAAGAGAAGGAGTTTAAAAGATGTTCTCTGATGACAAATAAAATCTTGAAATGTCAATGGAGAAAAAAAATACAAGCAACATCAATAGAGACATTTATTATCAAGTACCTGAGCAGAGAAGGTAGAGACAATATATTTAAAAATACAATTGGACAGGAGTTGACCACAACATAAATAATCTTTTTGACAATAAAGAGAACATTCTATAGATGGCCATGTACTTTCTGGTTTATAAGCAAATAATGTTCACATGAACAATTCCTCCTAATCTGCCTCCTTTCCTGGTAAGATTTTATACATTCTGGGCTCCTGGACCCATCTTTACAGCCTATCTTTCACTAACACTTAACTAATCTATTTCTAAAATGTATATCTATTTTTCATGCTAACTACTTTTGAAATTTTTACTTTCTTCTTTTTTTTTTAATTTATTTCCCGTTAGATAGCCAAATACCAACCCAACCCTGGTTGGTAAACATGAGGCATAGCTGGATCTCCACCAAGAGAAAACTCCAATAATTTTCACATAAAATGGGAAACAAGAAAAAAATTGATACCTTAAAATATAAATTTCTTTTACAGTTCTGGAAGTTTCTTAACAAATTTTCACAAAGCCTTGCATTTCTGTTACTATTTTTCTCTCCAGAATCTGTTTTTAATAAAATGAATAAAATTTTGTATTATTTGAAATTTGTTTAATTCCTAGTGTGTTAATGAAATTTTGTGTACTAGTCTTCATTATAGATGTGTAATTTTTCAGTAATATAATGAATTCAAGAGGATTTTGACTACTGATCTAGCCAAACAATAATTATTTATATTATTATTCATATAAAAATAACATTATAAATAGCTAATGTCAAACATAATCTATTTTAAATTGTGTCATGCCTGAATAAATATTTGCAGAACATATAACCATCTATATGTCAAAGTTTCTCAAAATAATCTATGTTTTGTAAATTTTCTCTTTTATTATGTCAGCTGTGGGATCAACAAAAAATGCTGTGAACTCAGCAAGTACCTTCATACAGAAAGTCACTTTTAGGGTGTGGGTATATTCAAATCAATCTAACATACACACTCCAACTTTCTTGAACATGCAGAGATTGAATAGGATGCAAAACAGCCAACTGCTCTGATTCGGGTCTCCAAAAGAAGTCACTGCAAACTTCATTAGCAGTTAAAAGAAATCTTTTTTATTTGCCTGGGTTTAAAAACTTCTCACAACACCTTCTGGTAAAATACAACTTGACCTGCAGATTCTGTGATGAAAATCCACAATTACATATCTCTGAAACTATTTTTTTATGTATACAAAAATATGTCCCAGAAATTCTGCCAATGATCTTTCATTGACTAAGCAAAACTCACTCCAAATCCCTAGGGATTAAGTGTCCATCTATAACGCCATGGCAATTGAGCCTTGCCTACACAGTGTGAAGCTTTCATAGAGTTTAGGAGCAGTGTGAAGTAGACATAGTACTCTAATTTTTAAACATTTACAGAGTATAATTTTAATGGCTTGCCAGTCAAAATTTAAGATACATTATGTAATTAAACATTTAGCATATTTTTCTTATGGCTTTACTTTTAACTGATTTTTCTCAAACTATGTGTGCCCCAGTGATTTTATGGTTAATTAATCTTGGTTTTGTGAAGAAGAATTTAGGTTTCATCTCCAGAGAAATGATTCTACAATTATTTTCTTCAACTATGAGCCTGTAAACTCTCTCCTCCAAAGCTGAGCTTATTCTTTCAAAATTCTGTTCATTTAAAACAAAAACAAACAAACATAAAAGCTCACATTTTTGTTAGGAAGAAAGAAATAAATAAAATAATCACAAAGAGATGAATGCCACAGTAGAGGTAATATTCAAAGTATTATGAAACAAAGAAAAGGAAGGATCTTATTTGTAATGTAAGACAAAGATGGTTTAGGACTCTTCTTAGAAGAAGCAGCATTTGAGCTGATTCATAAATGGTAATTAGAGCTTTTCTAGAGGAAAAAAAATGGAGACAGAAGCCAAAATATATGTGAATGTCTGAAAAAAATGAAAGAGAGGCAGGTATTTTGGCAAAGCAGAGAGTAGAGTGTATTAGGGAGCAATCAATACAAAGACAGACAATCTTGAAACCTTGACCTATTGAGGAGTGCTATCCTTGAAAAATTGTCATTTAGTTCGCTTAGTCTCAGGGTAAACACTGAGAATCGAATGATAGTATCTTTTGTATCTGTTATTTATAGGTAACGAATTAATCACCCAGGACCCAGCATACTTATGAGTTAAGGGTTGAGAGTAGGGTTAAACATAATATTGAAAACAAACATTTAGAAAGACTAAGGAGAGATTTTCACCCCTGAGTTTTCACTCAGTCATCATTAGCTGTACATTTCCATAGGGCACTCTGGTAGACCTGAAAGCCTGAACCAATCTCTGAGAAACACTGGTTTATATCCTGCTCTGTGCAATTATTTTATTCAGTTTTTTAATCTTCATCTATAAATAAAATCTTGTAACTTTTAATTTTATATAGCATCTCTCTACTACAATGTCTATGCCTCTTATATAGAACATGGATTTTTATTTTATAGATGATATAAATCCCAAGATAGGTTTAATGAGAGAAGTTATGGCTCAACTTGGAAGTAATGTCTAAGGTGAATACAAAATAAGTTGAGGCAGAGATATTTACTAATTGGCCCCTAGTAATAATTTAAATAATAGAAAATTAGGGCCTGAAATAAAAGATATGGCACACAGAATGGAGAGAAAGGTATTGATTTTAGAGATATGTAGAGTTTCAGAGCTTGGCAGCTAAATTGATGTAAAGGATGAAAGAGAAAATGATGAGTTCTAAAGACTTTACTTTAATTATAGAGATTGGACAGCATCAAACCAAATTCACACCAAAAATAGGAAGCAAAGCTAGATTTAAAATAAAAATAAAACAGAAAAAAATTAATTTGAAAGCATGAGAGAGTACCAGGCAGCCAAGGCTTGAGGTGATCAAGGTCCCAGAGAAAAGGAAATGCCTCAAGGTGAGTCAAGTGGTCTAATTGCTTTCCTCTAGATGCATTTGCCATTCATAAAAAGATTGGAGCCAAGAACCTCAGAAACAAAACATGAAGAAATAGAGAATCTAAACAGGGTGATTGGCACTCTCATAAATACTGAAGAAACATAAAGTTCAAGGTCTATCAATATGAAATAGATCTAGTAAACATCATAAACTTCCTATTGGGATCCCAGAAAGACCATGCAACAGAAGTAAATGTGAACTGGAAATAAATAAAACTTTATACAATGAAATTCATATTTCATAAGTTTAATCTCAGATTGAATTATATAATATGCCTTTTACCAAAATACTTATCAAAAGCAAAATTATGCTCTCTGAGAGAAAACATCATTCAGAATCTTTCCAATTATTTATATACAACATCTGGTAGTCAATAAAATATTGCCATGCATACCAGAACACAGGACTAACTGATCAAAAAACAAAAGGAAAACAGATAGCTAAAACAGATCTATAGGTAATAAAGATACTTGTTTTGTCAAACATAAACTTTGACCTATGTTAGACCTTTTCAGCAAAAATTGAGTCTATAAAATCAAATGCAAATTTAAAAAATTGGGAACCAAATATGGAAATAAAAATTGCAATAGATGATTTTAATAGCATATTAAACAAAACCAAAGAGAAGATTAGTAATTTGGAAGTTATATCAATAAAAAGAATATTCACAATGAAACAGAAAAATTGATAACAAACAAATAAATGAGAATAAGATACATATTGAACATGGTGAAAGGTCTAACATATCTATAACTCGAATCTCAGAAGAAAAGTAGTAAAAGAACACAGCAGTTGTAACATTTGAAGAAATGATATTGAAAATTTTCCAGAAGTAATGAAAGACATTAAGTCACAGTCTCAAGAAATTCTGAGTTCCAGGCTTAACAAATACAGAGAAATCTTTATCAAAAACAATCAAAATAAAATTATTTACAGCTGAGACAAATAGAAAAATCTTAAGAACAGTAATTAAACAAAGAGCTATCAAAATCATCAACAGGATTAAAGTCTGACTTCTCCACAGAAACTGCAAAAACCAGTTGACAATAGAATGATATCTTCAAAATGCCAAAAAATAAATAAGTAAATAACTGTCAACCTAGAATTCCATATCCAAGAAAAATATTCTTCAAAAACAAAGGCAAATAGAGGTTCTTTACAAGGGCATTTGACACTAAGTTCCAACAAACCAGCAGCTGCAGTTGCCACAGCTCTGTCTTCAGCTTCCCAATGTTTCCCTTGGCCCAAAACACCTTAAGTCGTCTCTGAGTTCAAAGCATTGAGCAAACAATGGCAAGGCAGATCCATGAGAAACAGACATCTGATTTCCATGACAAATATGGCAATGTTGTTTGAGCTAGTGAAGCCACTTTCTGTGTTGCTACATAGACATATACAGCAATACAAATTAGAAAAGAATGGAACCTGTCCCCTGATGGGGGAGAGTTACCTCAAAGGAATGGAGAGATCAGTAATTATCCCAGCTGGTGTCATACTGAACTGTTTCAAAACCAACTTATAAATGATGCCAAGTGAAGTTGCTGTGTACCCATTAATATATGACATGATTAAAGAAATAAAGTACATTTAAAACCTTAAAAAATGCAAATAAAGTTATTTCATACCAATTAAATCTGGGAGATCATTATTGGCAGACCTATGATAAAAGAAATATATAGAGAGTTATTTAGGCATAAGGGAATGACCTCAGGCAGAAATAAGGAGATGTAAAATGGAATAAGATGCAAAATAAAAAAAAAAAGGAAAATTTGTGAGTAAATACAAATAAGTGCTGACTATTAATACAATACAAATGTATTATGGAATTACAATTATACATAAAATTAAAACATAATAAAAATATCACAGAACACTGTGGGATTCTTGCATCATATGGGAATAAATAAAATTAATTTGTACTGGACTCTAATTATTTAAATATGAAAGTTGTAGTGTCTGGGGTAACAAAGAAATAATACATAGGAGAAAAAAGTGAAACAACAAAAAATCAATTAACCAAAAGATAAGAAATGAGAGAAAAAGAAATACAAAACAAGTAGAAAAAGTGGGAAACAAATAGGAAGATTTTGTATGTAAACACAAATATAGTAGTAATTACATTAAATGTAAATGGACTAAGCATTCAAATTAGAAGTCATAAGTTGTCAGACTGAATCTAAAAAAGTAAAAATATATATTGCTTAAAAAAGAAATATTTCTATATTAGGACACATATACTGAAAGCAAAAGAATAAAAGAAGATTCCATGAAAACATTAACAACAAATAAAGTTATAACTATTCTAATGCCAGATGTACCTTTTAAGGCAAAAGTATGTAATAAAGGTAAAGAAGGATATTTCATAAGGATAAAAGGTGTACCTCACCAGGAAGATAAAATAGTTCTAAATTAAAATATATAAAGCAAATCTAAAATTAAAAGGACGGATCTATCAACACTAAAAGGAGAACTATACAAATTCACAACTCCATGGAAATTTTTAACACACATTTCCTATTAACATATAGTATAATCAGACCATAAAAAACTGGCATTGTTTTACATTTTTGCAAATCTCTTTAAAGCTTTGCATAATAGAAAACAGACAGATTCTCAGATCTACTTCTGCTTTCAATTTGACGTTTTATCACATATCGAGTATCTCTGGAAAACTTTACTGTTCACTCATGAAACAAATAAAAGTGAAAAGGGGCCATCAAAGTGGAATTTCGGAATTCCCTGGCTCATGGAACCATACCTTGAAAACTATTTTAAATATTTGATTTTTTATGCTATTATGAATGGAATTATCATCTAATTTTTTAAAAATTGTTTTCTGCTTACATAAAGAAAGAAAATTGATTTGTGCATATCAACTTTGTATTCGGTGAACTTGCTAAATTTACATAATAATTGTAATTATTTGTAATTATCCAATAATATCAGCATGGAAAATGAGAGTTTTTTTCCCTTGTTTCAAAATCTATTCACACTTTATTTCCTTTATTGCAAGGTTGGGAACTGCAACTCAACATCCTGAAGTTCTAGGAATCTTCTATTTCTTTGTCTGGGTGGCACGTACTTGTAACTTCATTTTGTGGTAATTCACCAAGCAGTAGACTCTGCAGTCACTGATTAAATTTTTTTCTACTAGCCAAAGAAAACTCAGTATTGAAAAAAATCAGTATAACATTTTCATGGTTCTATAGTTTTCATACTTCATTTGATTTTCCTTTGAGATTTTCCTAGCCAATCCTCCTCTTAAGAGATGGATTAAAGGGTTAAAATTTGCTCAATAAAATAATCATAGCTTCCAGAGACAGCATTAGGCATGCTCATGAATTATTTAGCTTTATAATTTCAGCTTACTTTGCTGTACACGTGTGCCAGAAAAAACACTCATTTAAGTGGATGCCAACTAGATTTCTTTTTTTTTTTTTTTAATTCCCTCTTGAGAGTGCTGACTACTTCAGCAGGATTTGGATCAATTTACTTTCCCAAGTAATTGGAGTGGTCCTGCTGCCCAGTCCTTTAACCTGGTCTGGGCAAGGTTAAAGCCAGAGGATAGTTAAGATAACTGATAGATTTCCTGTTAGTGCCCTGGGGCTCTTCCATTGTTCTGTCTTAATCCAATATCCAGAATTGCTTCTGATGGCATAGGAGAAGTATGTGGATCCTCCCTGTTAAAATGAAGATTAGCAGCTTTTACAGTTTCATCATGACCCAATTGAAAAAATTCACAGTGATAGCATAAGAATTGTAAGAATACATTTAAAAAAGATGCATTCTAGAGATTGGAAAATACATTATATATATATATATATATATATATATATATATATATATATAATTTGAAATAAGAGCTACGTCTAAATATATTTATTCAAAATTATTCTGGACACTTATGAAGGCTATTCTGTTTATGTGGCCCAAATTACCTGTAGTAACATTTATCTATCTATCTATTTATCTATCTATCTATCTATTTATTTAATGCATGCATGCATGCCTGAAACATTACCCTGGACAATAAAGTTACTTAGAGAAGTTTTGATTGTAGAGGAAAATTTAGAAGTGACGTTCTGGGGCCCTTAACGTAAAGGAGGTGGTTGGAGGCGCGGCACGTAGCAGATCTGCCTGGCTGTCCTAGGGGAGTTTCTCTTTTTATGCTGCTCAGAGTTCTCTCCATTGTCTTTGTCTCAATTTCTCAGAAATATTAAGATGAAAGACATCTTAATTTCCTCTCTGGAAAAAACGGTCTTTGTGAGTTTTTAAAGGGTATTTCTTACGTGATACACTTAGTTTTCCTCTTTGATATAAAGTCCATCTTACAACAAAAGAAAACAAAAAACTCCTAAGTCTGGTGAAGGTAAATAAGGAAACTCTGTTGTTTATCCACAGTTAGTACCAGCAACTCCAGAAAAAATCTTGGCAGAGGTGATAATGGTAGAGAGGAGACACTGAATTCTGGCAAATGTAACCTCCTTTCCCCTTTCCGCGCTCTGTCAGGAAACTCCGTCAGGAATTATGGCCGCTGACTACAACCAGGTGATGAGTGGCGTGAGGGACAGAAGGCAGCTCCTAATAAATCCGCCACACCAGACAGCCAGGCTGCTTTCCTCTCTGCTGCCAGTTCTCAAATCCTCTTTCCAAATTGTAAAGTGTCATTCAAATCTGGAACATCTAACTCCCTCTCTAGGGATCTAACTGACACCTGGGATTAAGGTTAGATGCATCATGGATCCTCTTTATGTAAAGGTAGAATGACTTTTTGAACTGAAATAATGGATTTAAGGCACTGAGGCAGAACGCAGCTCCATCCAAATCCCCAGTGACATATTTACAGAACCAGGTCTGGCTGGAAACAAGGTGAAAGAAACAGTAACTCTAATTGCTGCCAACAAAATGAATACACTGATTGGCTGAATGCTGGCCAAGCTCTTACCATTAAAAATACCACAGCGTTGCTGCCAAAAGGGGTGTTGGGACAAATTGCCAGAGGTAACTGTTACATAAGCCAGAGCTAGCCCTGCCAATTAGCCAGAAACCATTGCTACATCTCTTCTGGCCACAATTATTTTGATAGGGCACTTGCTAGCTCTTTTGCTGTTTAACTGTACCAGAAGAAATAGGTTCTGTGGGAGAAGAGAAATCGCTTCTAGGCCAAGATCGTTGGTAGGGTTTCTCCTCAAGACTGGTGAATCCGCCCCATTGGTTGGTAGTAGTTTCATAAGACAGTAAGAGATTCTCAGAGAACTCAGGCGAATGACCTATTTAAAATTACTGCAGCTTTTTTAGAGGGCCAAGGGTAGAACAAGTAAATATGCCTTGGCTTGCAAAAAGAAAGGAAGGAAAGAAAGGCTCCCCGAATTACCTCATTTTTTAAATTAAAAGATACTTACCTCTCATGATTGGCTTTGAGCTCAGCTGAGGTTCCCTAAGGACTATTCTCCACAAAGTAAAGGAAAGCACAGAAGGCAGATACCCAGGTAAATCAGACAAAGCCTTCCCTTTATCTTGAAGCCATGAAATATGTGATGTATGGATGGAGCCCTGGCACCACTTCAGCGCTACCCGTCCTCATTTGCTTTCTGATGCCCAGCTATAGTGTTCCTCTAAGAAGTCTTTCTATTTCCTCTTTTCCAGGATCGTCCTCTTCCACATCCAACCCACACACCTGCATTCCACCCACACATCTACACTCACAATACTGTATCTACAATATTGCATCTACTACCATTCAACTGTCACCTAGATAAGTGCTCGTTCTAACATAGAAATTTGATCTTGCTACTCACCTGTACACAATCTTTAGGACTACTCTTACCTTTGCTGTTAAATCTGGGCTTTGATTCAGTGAACACTGTCTTCAAGCCTTATGTCTACTCATCTACCACAAGCTCCCATCTAGAGACAGGATAATTTATAACAGTGGTTCTCAGGCTGAGTAGCACATATTAAAATCCTAACTCCCAGTGTGATGATATTAGGAGGTGGAGCCTTTGGAAAGTGATGAGGTCTTGAGGGTGGGGCTCTCATGGATAACATCAGTGCCCTTTATAAAAGAGATCCCAGAGATTTCTTTAGCTCTCTTTCCACCATGTGAGGATTCGGCAAGAAGTCAGAGTCTACAAGCAGGAAAAAGACCTTCACCAGAACCCAACCATGCTGGCACCCTGATCTCAGACTTCTAGCCTCTAGAATTGTGAGAAATAAATTTCTGTTGTTTATATGCCACCCCATTTATAGCAACCCAAATGGACTGAGACCACCCTAGTATGCTTTTGAACATGCTTTTTCTTAGGTTAAAATGTATTATTTTACATCTTGGTTATTTATTTATTTGTTTGTTTGTTTGTTTATTTTGCCCTGCTCTTCTTGTAGGATATAAGTAAAGTACCTTCTCCTGTTACCCTTTAGTAACCTCCCCTAGTTTCCCATGGCAACCTATGCATGCTTGCATCCTAATCCTTGATGTCTCTCTTTCCTCCCTAACCAGATAAGAAAATTCTTCTGGGCAAGAAGTGTGCTTCATGTGTCTTTGTATCCACAGTGCCTACTAAGGAAGGAGAGCAGACGCACAAAAATACCAAACTTGGACTTCATTCCTCAAGCTCTCTTTCAGCCTCTGGACAGTCTTCTGCTTGCAAAACATCACAGGCTTCCTAATTTTAGAATGTAGTAAAGTGAATGAAGAAGAAAGACATCTGGAAGATAAGGCATCACAAGTCCTTCAAGACTTTTGGTAACACTTAGGGTTGTTACTCTCTGTTGTTATTTGTAAATGGGTGACAGTCTCTTCATAGCTTCCATATTGAAACACTTAAAAATGAATTCTGAAGTATTTAATCAAGAACGTGACAGCTCATAAACAACTTGATTTCATGGCCTTTACTCAAACAGAGTTCACTTTTTAATGCATTTTGGCAAGCATGCTCCACAATGTTTGAGGCGGGAAGGACATTTAGATCATTGTAAACCGGGACTTTGGTTTCCATTAACAGGAAACTCAGAACTCTTCCAAATAAAAAAGGGCTCCTGGACACAATGCAAGAAGGGCATTGTGAGAAGAGATCCAGAATTAGCAATAAGGATACAAACATGAGAGCAATTCTTTGCTGGAAAGACATTTAAAAATCCTGAGATCTGCAGGCCAGGGCCTGCCACTGAAATTGGCAAAGAAAGAAGAAAGAACTGACTTTCATTTTGGCTTTTGCCATATAGGTTTGCTTTGTGATCCTTGTCCAAATTTCTAAATGAGATGCTTGGTGTGTATTCCAGAGTTCCTAACTTCTGATGTTAACGTGGAAGACATAACACACTCTTTTTCCTTTCTTTCCAGTGGAAAGAGTTTTAGAAAATAAGCTGCTTTGAACAATAGGATGAAAATAAAGGTTTTTTCCTTTTTCCCAACATAGGTGATGACCTAATCATTCTTGCTTAGGAAAACCACAGGGACGTATAAAGACAAAGCATGAAGTACAAAAAAGTAAAAAAAGAGCAAGATTTTTTCTTTCCTTTCCTTTTGTCATTTTGGAATTCTAAGAATTCTCCCAAACAAATTTTTACACTTTTTATTACATTGAGGTTTATATATTAAGGAGGCCATATTTTCAGGAGCAAATATATATATAGCAAGGCAAATGGACTGCTTTCTACAGAAGGGATCTCCAACCCCCAGGCCGTGGACTGGTACCGATCCCTGGTCTGTTAGGAACCCGGCCACACAGCAAACGATGAGTAGGGAGAAAGAGAGCTAAGCTACCTCTGTATTTGCAGCCACTTGCCACACTAACATCACCAGCTCAACTCCACCTCGGATCATCAGGCATTGGATTCTCATAGGAGCACCAGTCCCTGGTGCCGAAAAGGTTGAGACTGCTGTAAAGAACTTATATTCTAGTGCAGACATCGTTTTTCAGAATTGCCTTGATCTAAAGACAGGTATAGAAGTAATTAAGAGTTCCAGGGTGAGTGCATAATAAATATTTTGCAGAGAATCTATCTACATGATGCAAAATTTTTAATTAAGTTAATCATTTGTCTCTACTTTTTCTTGAACATAATGACATTAGGTTGAATCATATAAAACTGTCATTTCTACAACTCAGAACTTGTCAGACATTAGAGATTACATTTAGTCCATTCTAATAGTAAACTGATTTCAAAGCACAGGGACATGGGGCACCTGAGATAAATGAGGTTCCTTTGATTTCATCTTTAAATTTCAATCCCTTTCTTAACAGTTTAAGAAACATACAGTGTTAACACTTACAGAATGGTTCTTATGTGTGCAGCACTGTGTTAATGACTTCATAGGAAGTTTCATTTAATACATACAATTCTATTAGGTATTATGATTACTCCCAATTTACAGATAAGAAAACTGAGGCTTATAAAAGTTAAATTATCCATAGGCACAAAACTGTAAGTGTCAGATAAAAAACTGAGTTCTGACTGACACTCAGGTCCTGCTTCAAACCCTATATAGGAATCAGTTGGGCTCTCTCCAAGGACTTATTTAATGAGAGGCACTAAGAAATTACAGTAAATATAAGGAAATGAAATAAACTTTCCATAATTTGGTTAGGAGAAATATTTTGATAGGTTGCATGTTTTAAGGCAAAGGTGATGGGGAAAGATGTAAACCCCGAGAGTTGTGTGTGCTCACATGGTGGTCATCATTTGATCACTCGTGCAGTGTGATGGTACCAGGCAGGATGTGCTGGCCACCATGGCTACTGGGTCATGTGGTTTGAAGTGAGTGTGGCATTGCTGGGTTAGCCCTCCTCTCTCACGTTTCCTCAAGTTTCCCCAAATGCATCCCTCAATCCCATGATTCATCAAAGGCTTTTGGAGTGTGACAAATGGGCTTTTTGATCTCTTGCTCTGTGTATTATAGTTCACTACTTTGTGCTCTTTTTAAACTGTAGGCTTTCCAAGTAGTCGGTCGATCAAACGGATACTTTATGAAAATCCTTCAATGGAAAAGAAAAGGCACATTTGGGAAGGTGGCATGTTTAGTGATCAAATAACTGAAAGCATATTGTGGCAAAAGACCCAAAAGTATTAAAACATCCCCTAACATTTCTTGGCCAATTTTATTTTTCCACTGTTTGTAAACCACTAACTCTGCTTCTCAGTTGCATGAGGACTTAAACAAATTTACAACTGAAAAATGACAATTGCTTCCCAGAGCACAAGCATCCAGACTTCTAACAGGGGGTTGTATGCATAAGGACAGGCTTGTCTCCAAAATCATCTGTTATGGACAATCCTCAGAACGTCTGATGTTAATTAGCTAAACAAGCTCCTAGCAGAGCCAACTCAATCAATTTGACTTAGTCACTTGTTTCCTTGTTTCTTTGTTAGTATACAATTTGGATCATTGTGACTTAAGAATATGACTGAGATATACAAATATACTTTATCAAAGAAAAAATAATACTATAAAATATAAACACCACTTTTGTGCCCTGGAACTTGAGGTATTCAATTTTCTGTATATGGTAAGCTTTAACTCCTACATCTCATTTGATTCCTGCTATTATATACTTACAAATATAATAACCATATACAAGCACCAACCAATCCGAACAGGTTTTATAATAACTGGTCTCTGCTTACCTCTTTATATCATTTGAATATGAGCCTTGATATTTGAACTTGTCTTAAAGTTGAGTAAGAAAGGGATAAATCCTGTGAGCAAGAGAACTTTAGAATTTTTTCATCTATTATTAACTTGTAGGGATTTGATAGATAACTTGAAAACAAAATGGATTGACTGCCTAGACAGCTGCATACAACTCTTCTTTTGTTCCTTCTTTTGTTCAAATTCTGGATATGCAAAGAAATCTCTGTATAATGTTGTGTGCATAGAACCATGTATACTCTATTTAAGAGATTTAAAATGGTAACTATTTCTATAGTTTGTTTTCATTTTCTGTATTGATTTTAGATCTCAGTTCCTGTGATTCCACAGAAGAAATGAGCTCAGGCAGTGGTCCCCAACCTTTTTGTCACTAGAGACTGGTGCTACCATGAGAATCTAATACCCAATGATCTGAGGTGGAGCTGAGGCAGTGATACTGTGCTAGGGAGCGCCTGCAAATACAGTGAAGCTTTGCTCGCTAGTCCGCTGCTCACACCCTGCTGTGTGGCCTGGTTCCTAATAGGCCACGGACCAGTACCAGTATGCGGCCCAGGGTTTGGGGACCCCCAAGCAGAGAAGGCTCTAAGACTTCTCAGCTTCTGAAATCACAAAACTTCCCTTCAGTTTATATGAAAGAGACCAGCATACTGAGTAGGCAGGCCAAGATGCTCCTCCCTTTGCCTTTACCTAAATGTGGACCAAGGGGAAACCAATTTATCTCTGGGGACAGGACAAACCAAAAGATTCCTCATTTTCCTTTTCTTCCTCACTCACATACCTGGCCCAATCCAGGTAGGATGTGAGAATGCTAACTACTAGACTGTTGGAAATTATCCCCATCAACTCAAAGGGAAAGGCAGCACGGTGATGGGCAATGCTTCTCCAACATTTCCAGAAAATGCTCTCAGGCAGAGAACAAACTGCTGCCCTGGAGGTCCAGGGTTGTCACATTGCTATGTGGCTTTTTAGAAGCTGGGAAGGTTTTCAATGTTCCACATTTTATCATTAAGAATGGCATTGATTGTTATTTTTTTCTTTCTACTCCAAAATATGTCTGAATACAAAATGTTTCATATTACTTACCATGGAACGAAGTTGACTAACCGTGGAATCAAATTAGTGACCATGCATTCAAATTCCAAGAAGATTCACCATGTTTTTCCTAGGGGACTGTGTCCTCTAGCATGGCAGTTTGAGAATCTCAGATGTAGATGCACGAGTAGTGAACCTAGAGAATGAGGCCAGGATTCTAACCCTGCCTCTGTCAATAACATACTCTGTCTTTAATCTTGTTAATTTTGTTTAGAATTTATTTGCTCCCTTTTGTTAATGAATAAAAATATTTTCAATATATTCCAACTCAAATTCTATAAACTTGATATTTTTCTTATAATTGTATAATATTATCTTTAGAATGAATTAGGCTATCTTACAAATTCTTAATAATATGTGATGTTTCTAGAAAAAGAATGAAGTGGTCTTGACAAAAGGAAGATTTCTTAGAGCAGTATCAGGAGTTTATTGAAGCCAGGGAGCTTCAGAGTAAAAAATTAGCACCAATGACTGGTGAACTTGAGCTTCAAAATTTCTGTTATTCTCTGCCTTTTATATTTAAAGGTGGTCAATAATCAAAACAAAAATATTTAGCAAACTTATGTATGTATTTATTCTTTCACCTAAGAATTCCATTTCAAAAACAGTACAGTATTATCTGTAAGATCACAAGACTAGAAACAACCCAAAAGTTTATCACCAAGTCACTGGTTGAATAAATAATTTTGCTGTCCATATGATGGAGTATTATAAAGCTTTATTGTAAATAAAGCATGAGAAGTGTCTCTCTGTAATGCAGTGACTTGATCTCAATAATACATAAAGTAAAAAAAAAAAATGGAGAAAAATGTGCAGAGCATGGTTCATGTAAGAAAGGAATGAATATAAATGTATGTATATATGCATATTCATACCTTTAAATGGAAAGATAAACCAAAAAGTGTTATTAAAATAACATCTATAAGGGGAGAGAGGAAGAAATGTGGAAGAACAGGAATAGAGATAAACTTCTTTGAACATACTTTGCTTTGTAAATCTGATTTTGGAACTTTTGTATAATTTTAACACAAAATTAAATTTACAAAAAAAGCAATGCCTAAAAATCAAAAGAAAAATGAAACAAACACACTTAAGTGTTTATCAAGCTTGTGGCATAAATACATGAAAGAAATTCAGTCAACTTTACAATAGAGTAAATTGTTAAAATGTTCTGAACAAGATACATCATAAGACAAAAAAAATTACAGGAAACAAAATAATAAATCTTAAAATATTTTCAGTAACCACATTGTTGGAGATAGTATTGGTACTGTTATTCTAAGATTGTTGCACTTAAATTGTGGGATAAATCACAAATTGTGGGATAAATGAGTAATTATGTTGATTCATTAGGAATTGGGATTTTCTATGCGAGAGAAAAGAGAAATAGATGAAAGATAAAGTTAAGTAAAAACACTGTAGTCAGATATTTAAAGGAAAATTCTTAGTTCAAACTTATAAAAAGGTTATCTTTAAAAATAAACAAAGTACGTAGCCATATTCACTGAAAGCCCTAGAAACAAGAGCTCACCCTACAGCTGTGTGTATTCATATGGCCAATATTCTTTAAATCCCTCTTAAAGCAACAGGGCTGCTTGGAGTCAAGGTTGATTCTAGGCCTGGGACCAGAATGCTCAAAACAAGTTTGGAATATCTTGTCATGCAAAGCAGCAAGGTGGCACTCAAAGGCTTCAGTGTTATAACAAAATCAGGAGCAGTAGTGGGCTGGAGCCAGGATCTATAAGCTAATTACAGCTGATTGTTAAATATCCATTTATTTTTCTGACCCTATTGTTAAAATATTTGTAACTTGAAATAAATTGGCCATGCTGGAAGAGGAGAACAAACTGCCCCAAACTGGCAAATACTACATATTATGTCATTTTTGTTTTTTGTTTTTTGTTTTGTTCTTTTTTTAGAGTTCTTTGCCAGCACAGCACTATATCAGCATTTATTCAAGAGGGCTATGATGGACAAACAGAATCTTTTGAACATTGATAAGAATAATAACTGAGTGAAATGTATCATATATAATTAAATCTTTGTGTTCATAATGGTATCCCCCACAGTCACTAAATATATATATATATATTTCTTTGGTTACCTTCAAAGCACATGAGATAATCAAACTTATTTTGAAAACTGGTAAAAGAGACAGGACCAAACATTTATCTTGTCTTTCTATACAAAATATACAGTGTAAATACACAGTTGATAGGGAAATATTTTTTTATGAATCTATGCCAGATAATAAATGTCAAAGGAATGATATACTATCAACATTTATAATTTCTAGTTAATGAATGAATCTAGGCAATGAACAATAACTGCTAACATGACCAAATGAGAGAGTATCAGACACTTGCTTACCTACAAAACGCCATCCATGAAACAGTCTTGCCTCCCACACCCCCACCTGTCATCCCAATCCACCCAAATTAAACCTCTATAACTAACTACTATTTTATAGGAAAAACAAAGAACAAAAGAACGTGCTTATGGAAACCATGCAATCAGCAAAATTTAGACTGTTGGAAATCCTACAGGACAAATCATTCAATTTCTTCAAAAAAAAATAAATGGCAAAAATTATAAAGAGATGGGTAAGGGAGAGAGAATAAGAGAACATCTATTGATTAAAAGAGACTTAAGAAACTTCAATCATTGGCAATGTATGGACTTTATTTCAATCCCAGTTCAAACAAACTGTGAAGGGAAAAAATTAAACTATAAGACCATCAGGAAAATTAAAAAAACAAACATTTAATGTTATGAAAGAATTGTTAATTTTTTAAAGTAGAGTAATGGTATTATAACTACTTATTTAAAATGAACTCATATTTTAAGTATACATGCTGAAATATTTATGGATTTATGAATGAAATGACATAATGTTTGAAGTTTGTTTCAAAATAATGAGTGTGTGAGGGTTAAGGTGGGTAAGGGTATAGAACACTGCTACTCTCAGCATAATCCACTGCCCAGCAGAATTCACATCATCTAGGAGCTTATTAGAAAAGAAGAATTTCAGGCCCACGCATAAACTATAAAAAACTGCATTGTAACATTAAAGTTGATTCTTCTGAGCACTGAATTTTGAGAAGCTTTAGTTTAACAAAATACAACTGTCCATTGTTTAAGCTGGGTGAGAGTTACATTAGGATGCTTCCTCTCTGCATTTGTATTTATCTGAAATGTTCTATTATAAAAAGGAATTTTAAAAAGAAAGTCAAATTGGAGAGAAGGATAGTAAGAGTGTGAATAACCCCAAAGTAGGCCTTTCTCTAATTTGTTCCCCTATTTTGATACTTTACCAATAATATGTATGGTTCCTAAATGACCCTGAGCTGTCCGCACAAGGCACACTCCCAACCTCTTGAATTTTAGGGCCATTTCTGTTGGTTCCCAGTCTGAAACTCCAAGATCTGTAAGTAGATTTCATAAACAGAACAACTTCTGTGCTCCCAGAGCCCTACTAGCTTCTCTGTGAACCCTACTCAAGGCTTTCCAGGGGGAATTGAGCAGACACTGATGCTTCCTGCCAGGAATGATTGGCAAAATTCATGAGGAGTTGAAGTCTTCCAGCTGGTTCCATGCCATGGCCCAGCTGCAATTTTTACAAAGGTCATTGTTATTTCTTCAGTGATTTTCAAAAATATTTTAGCACTGTTATAAAGGCAGGAGAAGGGAGGTAAAGGAAAGTCTTTGTACATGTGGATGGAGCATTGTATTTTCTGTTGTCTAAAGATGGAATAGAAGTGAGATGCAGAGGATTGACCAGATAAGAGAAAAATCAGGAGAACAAGGATCATTTTATTTGTGTTTTCCCTCTTCAGTTAGGCAAGGTCATTTTAATACACAAATGCATTTCACAATGGTTCAAAGAATTTACTCAACTTGCTTTATTTATATTTTGTCTCATTTCATTGTCAGTTGTCTCTCTCTTTTTTTACAACTTATACAATAATTTTCAAGTAAGCCAAAATCTAAGGTTTTTGAGCATAATCCTGCACAGAAATTTAATAACCAAAGCCAATTAGTTTTAGGCAAGTTCCATCCCATATTTGAAAACAACACTAACATTTGTTTATACATTTGAAAAAAAAAAAGTTTTACTAGTAGTCAAATAAACGCAAAGGAAAATAATGAGGTGTCTCTGCCACCTCTGGGATTGGCAAGTGTGACAAAGACAAGGAAAAGCCATCACTCTCCCTTCCTAGATAAAAATTTAGTAGTAGGTATCAGTAGACACTTTTTAAAGAAAAAAAAACTAGCTTTATTAAAGTTTAACTGACAATAAACTACCCATAATTAAAGTATACAATTTGCTAAATTTTAGCACATTTACACCAGCAAAATCATCGTTATTAAAATCAATCTTTCCAAAAATTTCATGCTCCTTAATAATCTTACTCTCATGATCATCCCTGACACTCCTTCCTGTCCACAAACATGATCTAAAATAAGATTGAGATTAAATCATACCATGTTTTCTTTTGCCTGGCCTCTTTTACTAAGCGTAATTACTTTGAGATTCATCTATGCTATAGCACATATCTAAAGTCCATTTTGTTTTAATGATGCCTAGTTGCCATTATGTTGAAGAACTAATATGGAGGTATTAGAAGGTGAAGGATTTGGAAGGTAAAGGGTCATAAGGGTGGATTAGTGTCTTTATGAGAAGAGGAAGAAAGCTAGCCCTCTCTCCACCATATGAGGATACACAAGAAGACAGTCTTCTGTAAACCAGGAAGAGGACCTTCACTAAGAACCAAATATGCGGGTACCCCAGCAACCTCCAAAACTACGAAAAATATTTTGTTGTTGTTGTTTGTTTAAGCTATTCAGTCTGTGGTGTTCTGTTACAGCAGCCCTAACAAAGATACTAGTATCCCATTGTATGCTCATGCCACCCTTTGTTTATCTATTTACCTGTAGATAGAAATTTGGGTGGTTTCAACTGTTTGACTATGACAAATATAGCTTTATGAATGTGCATGTACAAGTCTTTGTGTTAACATATGCCTTATTTTGCCTCTTGGGTAAATACCTAGGACTAGAATGGCTGAATTATATGGTAGGAATGACTATTGAAGAAATTTCCAACTGTTTTCCAAAGTGATTGCATCATTTTACATTTCCATCAATTATGTATGAGAATTTAGTTCCTCAAGATCCTGACCAGAAGTTAGTATGATCAGTCTTTTTATTTTTTACCATTCTAGTAGGGTATAGTGATTTTAGTTTGCATTTCTCTAATGGCTAATGATGTTGCATCTTTCTTTCCGTGTGTGCATTTGGCATCTTTATATCTTCTTTAGCAAAGTGGCAATTCAAACCTTTGCTCATATTTTATAAAATTTGGTCTTGTTTTTTATTCTTGAGTTTTTGAGAGCTTTTTATTTTTACATATTCTTGATTTGTCTTTCATTAGTCATATGATTTGCAAATGATTTCTTTCTAGTATTGTCTTACAAAGAGTATAAATTTTAATTTCGATGATGTCCAATTAATCAGTCTGTCCTTTTATGTATCATGCTTTTGGTGTTATACCTAAGAAAGAGTTGCCTAACACAATAAGGTTACAAAGGTTTTATCTCATGTATTTTGTCTAGAAGTTTTAGAATTTTGGATATACATTTAAGTCAACAGTCTACTTTGTATGTATGGATTTGTGTTACAAGGTATAGATCAAGTTTATTTATTTATACATGGGTATCAATTGTTCTAGGATTGTTTGCTGAGAAGACTATCTTCTACCACTAAATTGCTATTGCACCTTTGAGAAAATCAGTTGTCCATATATGTGTGGGTCTATTTGAGTACTCTCTATTCTTCTGTTCTATTATTTATTTGTCTGTCTGTTTATATCACTACTACATTGTCTTGATTACTATAGCTTTATATTAAGCTGTGAAATTAGGTAGTGTTAGTCCGCCCATTTTTTTTTTTTTTTTAGTTTTTTTGGCTAGCTCAGGTGCTTTGCATTTCCATGTGAATTTTACAATCAGTTTTTTAACTTTTGTAGAAAAATCTATTGGGATTTTAATTAGAATTCCATTGACTCTATTGAGCAATTTTGGAAAAATTAGCATATTATCAACATTGAGTCTTTCACTCATGAGCATAATATATCTACTCATTTATTTAGGGTTTCTTTAATTTATTTAGAATGTTTTCTAGTTTTCAATATAAAACATGTTTATAGCATTTGTCAGATTTATTCCTAAGTATTTTATGTTTTTTTGCTATTATTAATAGTACTACTTTAATTTTAATATTTGATCATTTGCTGCTAGTATATAGAATTATAATTCATTTTTGTATATTAATCTTGTACCCTGAAATGTTGGTAAACTTACTTATTAGATGTAGGAAATTTTTTTGTAAATTTCACTGGATTTTCTACATAGACATTATATCTGCAAATAAAAAGTTCCACTTCATTTCTCATCTAGATGTCTTTGATAACTTCTTCTTGACTTATTCTACTGGCTAGAACTTTAATTACAATATTGAATATAAGTATCCAGAGTGGATATATTGACTTTTTTCTGAATTTAGTTAAAAAGTTCTAAGTCTTTCAGCAATAATCATGATGTCAGCTATATCTTCATCAGATTCTTTTCTATTTGTAATTTGCGAAGATATTTTTTATCAGTAATGTATGTGAAAATTAACAAATATATTTTCTACATTAATTGAAATACTCTCACATTTCTTCTGTAGACTGTTAATATGATGGATTGCATTAATAAATTATTCAATACTGAACCAGCTTTGTATTCTTCAAAAAACTGCCTGGTTGTAGCATGCAACTCTTTTTATATGTTGTTGGATTCAAGTTGCCAACTTTGATTAGAATTTTTTTGCGTGTATGCTCATAATGGATATTGACCTGTAGTTTTCTTTTCTTATAGTACCTTTGTCTAGTTTAGGTATCAAGGCAATTCTCACCTCATAGAACGTTTTGGGAAGTAGCCCCTTCTCTTTGATTATCCAGAAGTGTTTGTGTATAATTGGTATTATTTAGTCTTTATTTGGTTAAATTCAGAATTCAGCAAAGAAGCTATCTGAGCCTGAAGTTGTCTTTGTGGTGCGGTTTTCACAACAAATTTAATTTTTAACATAAATATAGGGCTATCCAGATTATTTCTTCTTGAGTGAGCTTTAGTAGCTTTTTTCTTTCAAGGAATTTTTCTATTTCATCTAAGTTAGAGAATTTATTGCCATATATAGGTGTTTATAAAATTTCCTTGTTCTTTTAATATCTATAGAATCTGTAGAGATGCCATTTTCCTCATTCCTAATATTGGTCATTTTTTTCTTCTCCCTATTTTTCCTGATTATTCTTTCTAGAGGTTTATTAATTTTATAGAACTCAAAGGATTATTTTTTTATTTCATTGACTTTTTTCTATAGTCTTTCCACTTTCTATTTTAATCATTTTTTTCTCTCGTTTATTAAATTCTTTATTCTACTTATTTTAGATTGATTTGCTTTTACCTTAAGAAACCTAGAAGAGTTGTGGCTAATTAGCTAAAACTCTTTGTTTTGTTATTTACTAATTGGTTGCTTTAGAATTTATAATATACATCATCACCTCATCCTAGTCTGCCTTCAAGTGACATTAAAACACCCCATGTGTAGTATAAAAATGTTACCATTGTTACCATGTACTTTCATTTCTTCCCTCCTAAGTTTTGTGCCATTTTTGTTTTATTATATTTTATATATGTTTTAAACTTCTCACTATAGTATTATTATTTTTATTTAAACAGTCCATGATCTTACAAAAATATTTAAATAATTAGAAAAAAAAACTTGTGTATTTGCTCATCTAGTTACTATTGTGAGACAATTCTTAATGAGTTTTCCCATATGTCGAACATCTTGTGAGCAAAGACACTAAAAGCTTTTGTTTCAGACTATCTTTACAAGGATGTTTATATAATGAACCGTCTTTGATGAGACTAAAATAGTGTCTCTCTCTGGGACAGGAGGTTTGAGTTTTAGCTGTCTTTATGTTAAAGAGAATGTATTTCTCCTGGGCATAGTTTGAACAGATTTGCTTGCAGCTTATTATTAAAAAAATGTATTTTGCTAAATTCAGGTTTTCTTAGTTGTAACACAAAGACCATGTGCATCATACATCTAGGCCAACCTGTTTCACCACATGGGACTTGGGTGGTATGGAGACCTGACACGAGTGTGAAACTCATGCTGCTTGCTGCGTTATGGGTAATAAATTTCTTTGTTTCTGACCCAGGAGTCTTGTATCTTCTGCTCACTCCCATGAAACTGTGGGAGGGTAACATTAATTTGCAAAGGGGTAAAATCTCAGATCATTCAAAATTCACGATAATTACTATTTCTGGTGCTCTTTATTTCTTTATGTAGAAATTTTTGTCTGGTATTTTTTTTCTCCTGCCTGAAGGACTTCCTTTAACATTTTTTGAAGTGTAAGACAGTATGTAATAAATTCTTACAGCTTTTGTACGTTTGGAAAAGTATTCTTTTTGCCATCATTTCTGAAATATATATTTGCAAGTGTAGAATTCTAGGGAGACAGTTCTTTTTTTAATTTAAGTACTTTTAAAACATTCTTTCATAATCTACTTGCCTGTATTTTTCCTATGAGACATTTATTATTATCTTTTTTCTATGCGTAATATGTATTTCTCTCTGGCTGCTTTTAAGACTTTCTCTTTGTCATTTATTATGAACAATTTGATTATGATGTGTCTTGGTGCATTTTTCTTTATGATTTTTGTGCTTAGGATTAAGTTTCCTATATATACAGTTTAATAATTTTCATCAAATTTGGAATTTTTTGGAACATTATTCTTTAAATATTTTTATTTTCCTTTTTTTGTGAACTCTAATTACATATATATTGAGCCCCTTGAGTTATCCACAGTTCACAGATTATCTTTCCATTTTTTACAAATTATTTTATTTAGAATAATTTCTATTCTTATGATTTTAAAATAACTAATTTTACCTTCTACAATATCTAGTCTTCCATTAATCACATTCAGTGTATCTTTTCATCTCATGCATTGTAGTTTCCATTTCTAGAGGTGTGGGTTTTTTGTTTTGTTTTGTTTTTTTGATGGCTTAGGTATACTTTATTGGTTTTTGCCCTTTCTAAAACTTTGATTTGAGGTTTTTTTTTTTTTTTTATGTCTCAACTTAACTTTTGAACATCTGGAATGAGACCAGGGCTAGGGTGAGGCATGAGACATGTCTAGGGCACAAAATTTAAGAAAACACTCACTCTCAGAGTTGTGCAAGTACTGACATTGCTTCATTTGGAGTATAAGAATTCTAATACTCTTTTAATGGTCTTGTCTGCTAATTCTAATATCTGTGTCAATTCTTTGTTTATTTCGATTGATTAATTAATTTCCTCTTTATGAGTTATAAAAAATTTAGAAGATTATATAACAAAACCTGCTGATCTCTTTTGGGCAGTGATATTTCTTCATCTAACTTTTCATCTCATTTATTTATACTTTCTACCCTATTTCATCAATCATGTGTTTCTTATGTAGTTAAGTATTGTGCAATGTTTGCTAACATTCAATTTTGAAAAATATTCCTTAAACTTATAGAAAAGTTGCAAAAATAATAAACAGACTCCCAAGTTGCCTTCACCTTAATTAATACATTCTTAACATTTTGTAAAGTTGCAAACTTATTGTGAAATATTTAATCCAGCTGGCACTTAATATATTGAATATTTGTGAACTTAGTCTCAGAGCATGGACTACCCTCATCTACACCACTTAATTACAAATGCTTGCTACTGGCAAAAAAGCATCCAAGGTAAGGTGTAGAATGATGAAAGTAAATCCATCACTATTATTCAGGGAAAAAACAGCATTGGACTCTGCTGGTGATGAGTTAGAACACAGTATTCAAACACAAATGAGAGCATAACTCTTGTAGATAAAAATAGTCCTGCTTGTTCCTTTGGCAAAGCCTCTGTGATTAATCTGTTTGTTTCTATCTGTAGCCTCATGCCTATGTGTTTCCTTTATATTACTGTCAATTTTTCTTCAAACAACATAAGGCCATAGGACCGTGAAGCTAAGGCAGAAAAGAAAGTCATAAGGACCAAAATATTTTGTTTCAATGTTGCCAATGTATTTCCCAAGTTGGAAATGACTAATGGAAAGAAATAATTTGGAGCTGGATCTCATTCCCAGACCAATTTTATAAGTCAGTTGAGCAGATTTACATTCTACTGATTTTTTCTCCCTCAAAGACTTGAATCCTGATGCTTTTGTTCAGCATCAGTTAAGGCAGTCTTAGAATGCCTGTTAAAGTGATGCTTTGGGCCTCTGTCATGTCTCCTGAGCACTTCCGTTTCAGTGTAGCTGCAGTGAACATTTCCTTTGCTAACAGACAAGCCTTAGTATCAGTCTCCAAGCAAATGTGTCTTTCTGCATTCTGCCCTGTGTCTTTCTTAGACAAAGCTGGAACTTCTGTGTCCCACAGGGCAAGAATCTAGGAGGTTATATGCCCTCAGAGAGTAACCCTCAAACAATAAGAGTGAGTGGATAAATAGACCCATCTCTCAGCTTACAAGGGGACAAATCTTCCTCCTTTTCTGCACTTTTCAAGGATTCAGGTATTTGTAGAATCAAGCCAGCCTGGCCTATATTAGCAATCCTTCAGTCACCCTTTCTTTTCCTTCACTCCTGCCTCCTGGGATAAACTACCAGCATCCTAAGCTTTACTCCTTTCTGCTTTGCTTTTGGAAACTAAAACACCATGTACTTCTTTGATATATTTAATGCTGGTTTACTGAAGGCATCTAAATTTAATTCTGCTCGATTTACCAAATGCCTGCAAGAGCAAGGACAGTACATATTTTATCCACTATTTCATTTCCAGAGCCCAGCATAATCACTTGAACAAAGAAATCCCTGGTTAAAACACATAGATTAGTTAAAAAAAAAAAAAAAAGACCCCCCCCAATTAATTTATTTATAACAAAAAAAATAATATAATCATCTGTCTTAGAATTGCATGAATACAACTCAAGAATCTTTTATTTTCCTTGTTCAATTTTATAGCAACTATTTATAAGGCTAAAAAAAATCAATAGCTAGGAGCAATTTGTCAAACTGTAGAGTGGAATCCATTAAAATCTAATAGTTCCCTATTACTCAGAGTCATTCAAGAAATTCAGTAAGATAATGTTTCCATGTGTTTGTGTAGATATAACACAGAGCTTCCCATGGCCCATGTAAAGTCCCTTTACTCTAGATCCCTTAATGACTTGTGCTATCGGAATTCCAACCATTACATGTATCGTACCTTTTGTTCTTACTCATTTGGTTGTCTGCCTTTCCTGCTAAATGGTATGCACTTTGAGGGTGAGAACCATGTTTATCTTCTTCACTTCATGGTCGACTGGGCTTAGCACCAATCCTGGAACTTGGTGGATCTCAATAGTTATTCATGAAATGAATACAAACATCTTTCTCTTCACTTTGACATTCTTTTTGCGCTAATCCCAATTAAAGACATGATGAGGTTGGATTGGGGGGAATGGGAAAAGAAAAAAGAAAGAGTAGGAAAGGGAATGAAAGAGAAATTAGGAATAGAAAAAAAGATGGGAGAGAATGGGAGAGTAGAGAGGGTAGGAGAGGACCACAAGGCAGAAAGGGGGAGGAGAGGGGAAAGGAAAGGAGTGAAGGGAAGACCAGGAGAGAGTAGTCTCTCATTAAGCAGCTTTTTCTAATTATGTTTAATATAAGAGTGGAATAGATTTCTTGAGCTAAGGAAATTGTTTTCAATAAAGAATTTTAATAAACCCTTAACTGCCTCCTTATTTTTCCCACTGCCTGAATATTTAGCAAGT
Source organism: Macroglossus sobrinus (assembly GCA_004027375.1). Taxonomy (NCBI): domain Eukaryota; kingdom Metazoa; phylum Chordata; class Mammalia; order Chiroptera; family Pteropodidae; genus Macroglossus; species Macroglossus sobrinus. The sequence continues at coordinate 50,464 of PVKZ01003746.1, read as the reverse complement.
TTGTTTGCTAAATATTGTTAGAAAGTATGTTTACCTAGACATCTCACCTATATTTATAAACATATCTATAGCGATTTGGCTTGTTCTGTCTCCTTTTAAAACCATAGAAATATAAAACAGTGCATTTACACTTTGGTCCAGAAAAGATAATTTTGCTAAACCAATTTGTTGACTGGTTCATTAGATAATGCCCAAACCTAATGTGGAAATAACTATGAGAGCTAGTTAATGTCTAGAGTGTCTAATCTAAACTAGTTCCTTCCTAAACTCTGAAGAAGGCATGATTTCCCACTCTCTTTCATTTAAAATATCTTTAGGGCTCCTAACTATTGGTTCAGGTTGGGTCTGAGAATCATGGAAATCCTACAGATTATTTTCTTTTCTTTAGTGTTAACATGCTAGAGATTCAGGTCTGCTTATTTTTTACTGAATTCATAAGGTAAAACTTCTGTGTTACTTTCCATATAAAATGATGGGCACCTTTCTAATTGGGCCAAATCTCAACAAGTAATTGAAGTTCTAATTCAAGTACTCTTTCTCTAACCCTAGCAGATGACTTGGGGACATAATTATGACTTTTCTTTTCCCAATGAAATGTGAATATTATACACAGTTTTCTTCTGTGCGTACAAAGATTGTACATCTTTTTTCATTTTAGATGACTCATACCGTGTGCACGTGTGTGTGTGTGTGCATGCATGTGTGTATGTTTGGGTGGAAAGATGTGAGCTGAGAGAAATACTTGCCTCCAAGTTAAGGACATCTTTTAAAGTCAAACTCTCCATCTCATGTCTCATGCTGCCAATGCTGTTTGATAACTCCCACAAGATAACAGTTGCTTTCTAATAGTATGTTCGGTACAAAATAGAAACTTCTGGTGATCTGGATTTTCAGCTGCTCACAGGCTACTGGTCCCTATTCAGGTAAACCCTTTGTATTTTTAATTTAGTATCGATTTTCATGCCTTCTTTTTGGCCAGATTCTATATTTCCTCCTATAAGTCCCAGTCTGCTGTTAATTTTGTTCACCAGTGTTCTCTTATTTTACTTTCTTGTACTATTTGAATGAAAGGGCACAAGCCCATCCATACTGCCTTTTTTTGAAGAGGATTCTCATCCTCTAGAAAGTAGAAAGTAACTTTCATTTATTACATTGTGAGTTCCATCACTCACACTATGCTATATCTAAACTCAGATTTCTAGAGAATAAATGATCAATTGTTTTTAGTATGTCATATACCTCCCTAAGGTAATGGAGATTATTTGTGATTCATTAAGTACGTATGAATGCATGTATGTATGTATGTATGTATTGAGCACCTCAAGTCAGGAAAAGCCCAGCAGTCTACGTAGGTTGAAAGTTAACAGGCATATTGAAATCTGGCAAGCACCTCAATTCTGTATGACATCAAATTGATTAAAGTAAAATTTGATTTGGAAGCACAAGGTATTGATTTGAGAACTTGTAGATAGTAGTTATTTTTAAAAAAATCTCTTTATAAATACACTGGGCCAATTTGAGAGAAGCCCTCTGAAGGAATGACGTTAAGAAGCCACGAGAAGGCAACAATAAGACCTGTGGTGTAAGATGAAGACAGGTGAGGGTAAGAAAAGATGGTGGAACACTCTGAGAGTGAAGGCCAAAAGGTTGTATTAAATTGGATGGAACGGTGAAGCCAATGATAAATTTTAAAGAGGCAGCCAGAACAAATGTTCCAAAGTAACTGTTTGTAAAGGGCAATGACTTGTTCCTCTAACGTTCAGCTTACACACCATTTATCTAAGAGAAGGAGCTGTAGCTTCACATTTGCTGGAAATTAAATACTCTTTTAATTTCAATTTCCAAGAAAGTATTCTATTTCACTGCTAAAATTAGCTTATTCCAGTCTTTTCCTCAGAGCAGTGAGAGTAGGAGGCAGTCTTAGAACTGGAGTTCCATTTTTATTATTGCTTAGGACATCTTTAGATAATTGAAGTACCAAACTTTTTTTATAATTGAAATGGGGCCTGGTCATAGTTAGTCATGTGGAAAATTCTGCTTTCTAAATTGTTTGTTTGTAATTGAACCTAAAATTGTTATAGCTCAAAATCATGCTATGCTTAATAATGTGGTAGGAACATATAAATATTATAAAGAACCAAATAAATGGAATGACAAAAGAACACATATTATGTCAGCTTAAGGCTGCAAACAGGTGACATAAAAGGTATGTGTCTGGAGTATGTCTGATCTCTAAGGACTGGATGTGGCAGAGTTCTGGAAAGGATGGACTGGAAGCAACCCAAGGAAACCAACTTCAACAGAGAACACAAAGAAAAACAAAAATGTTAGTTTTTTGGGGGAAAGCATCTAGGATCAAGAGCAATTGACCAGTATTTTCAGGTGACTTTTTAAGTGCAGTAGGCTAGTTATTATTATTATTTTTTATTCCTTCTTTCAAGAATCAAAAGGTTGAATTACTTTAATCACTGTGATTGTAAAACAAGCCATAAATGAGAAATTAGACTTATGTGCCAAATTAAATGCAGCAACATTTTATCAATTTTTAAGCTACTTTATTAATCTAAGTGGCTTAATTTACATATAATATTTACCCCTTGCCGAAAGCTGAGATAATAGAAAGTCAAAATATTTGTTGTGAAATTAATGAACCATATTCTAAGCAGGTTTTCCAAAGCATCATCTGTGCTTCAGTATAGGGTCTTAGAGAGTTTAAAATGGTGATGTTCCTTACAGAGAAAAAAAAATATTGGAAAAGAAATTAGAACTGAAGGGAATAAAAAAAGTTTCAGCACAGATGGCCTGTTTTGTGATGGGAAAAGAGGTCAGGTGTAACATAGTATTCCATTTCATTTCTAAAAGAAAAATGCCTTCATATTGGCAGGAAAAAAATCTGGTGTTCTGATTCAGCCAAGGAGGTCAGGTCAAAACTTTATCTTTAAAGAAATAGATCACGTAATTGGTTGCCTGAAAGTAATTGAAAGTTGGCACAATTGGAGAACTATTTCCCCTGAAGACTCACGCCTCTTAAATTGAGCAAATGTCAGAACCAGATATTAAAAAGCTAATGTTTGTCTTCTAATTCTCAAAGACTTTATTGTGTGTGTTTCCTAAGGACTTGTGTACATGAACTTTCCTAGGCTGTGTAAACGGTTCACACCAGGCTGCCTCTAACCACTGACCCACCCCTTCCATGGAAGCCGCATTTCGGAAACTATCAGTTTCCTAAACAGAAGGACTGGTTGTAACTCTTTCCACCTCAGTGACTTCTTTTTATAATAATCTTTTTGGGTTTTTTTATTAATACATAATTTTTGTTAATTTTTAATACCTTAATTTACATGCAGTAAAACTAACTTTTGTTCTAACATGCAGCTCTAAGTTTTAATACATGTACAGATGCATATAAGCACGACCACAAAAGACAATTCCATCACACAGAAAGGTTCCCTCATCTTGACCTTAACCCTTAAGAACCATTGATCGATCTGTAACTGCTTTGTTTTTTTTCCAGAATGTCGTGTAAATGGAATCATACAGCATGTAAGCTTCTGTTGGGAGATAATTCTCCATTGTGTTTTTACATGTCTTGTGACAGCTGTGTTACAGATGATCTTTTTGAGACCTTTTACTATTATTGTTTCAAGGCTGTTTGCTAAAATAGAATTTGTATCTCCCTCTGAGGCAGAAGGCAGATTTATTTCTGGACCCGGATCATAAAGATTAGTTCTCCCTATTAGGCAAATGTGCAGGTTTGTTTGAAGTATTCTTTGTAAGTTTGGGGGGATTTCTAAGGTGGGATTCCTCAGCTGTGACAAAAATCCACTGGATCTATGTCTACATTGTGCTCATGGGTTGGGGACTAGGGGAACTGATTCCAACATGGAGCTCATGCTGGCTGCTGTGCTATGAGTAATAAAGTCCTTTGCCTCTGACCCAGGAGTCTGTCTTCTGTCAGCATCTATGAATCGTGGCAGGCTAAATTGTCAGTTTGCAAGCAAGTTAAGACCTCAGATCTTTCACAATTCTTAATGTTTCCTCCATTTAGAATAACACATTTTGATTTACTATGTTATTGTGTGTATCAGTAGTATATTGGTTTCCTAGGGTCACTGCAACAAAGTACCAAAATATGGGTGGCTTAAAACAAAGGAATTGTATTGTGTCAGTTTTGAGGCTACAAGTTTAAAATCAAGGTGTCCAATGTCACATTCTCTCTGCTACCTCTAGGTGGATTCTTCTTTTTCTCTAATTGTGTGTGTGTGTGTGTGTGTGTGTGTGTGTGTGTGTTTGTGTGTGTGTGTGGCTTGCAAGTAATCTTTAGTGTTGCTTGGTTTGTAGCTGCATAATTCCAGTCTTTGTCTTTGTCATCATATGGTGTTTTCCCTATGTGTCTTTGTCTTCATATGACAGCTCTTTTATAAAGACACCAGTCATATTGAATTAAGGATCCACCTTACTCTAGTGTAACCTCATCTTAATTATTATATCTGCAATGACTTTATTTCCAAATAAGGTCATATTCTTATGTACTGTGGGTAAGGACTTCATCATATCTTTTTGGAGGAGACACAATTCAGCCCATTTCAAAAAGTTTGTTTCTTCTTATTGCTGAGTAGTATTCCATTGGATTGGTGTACCACAGATTGTTTATCCATCTACCTGTTGAAGGACATTCAGGGTAATTTGGGGGTGATGCTGTTATAAACATTTGTGTACAGTTTTTGTGTGAATGTAAGTGTCCATTTCTCTAAGGTAAATACCAAGGAATGGGATTGCTGGGTCATATAGTAACTTTATCTGTAACTGTTTAATTTTATAAGAAACCCAGAGTGGCTGTATCATTTTGGATTTCCACCAGCAAAGTATGAGAGTTACAGTTGCTTCACAGCTTCACAAGTACTTGATATTGTTATTTTTTTATTATTATTTTGCTCTGTGTGTGTTTGTGCGTGTGGTCCATTTGAATAGTTGGATATTGCTCTCTCATTGTGGCTTTTATGTATAGTTCCTTAGTGACTAACGATGTTGAGTATTTTTTCATGTGCTTGTTTACCACAGTCTGTCTTATTTAATGTGTTTGTTCAAATCTTTTGCTCATGTTTTAAGTGGTTTGTTTGTTTGTTTGGTGTTTTATTTGGAGTTATATATATTCTGTGTATGTCATTCGGTAGAGATGTGATTTGAACACATTTTCTCCCAGGCTACTGATTGTTCTTACATTTTCTTAACAAAGTCCTTTGCAAAGCATAAGCATTGTCTTTTTAATGAAGTCCAATTTATCAATTTGTATTCTTATATAGGTTGTGTTTTTGGTGTCATACATGTGAAATCTTTGCCTAACCCAAAGTCTCAAAATTATTATCCTAGGTTTTTCTCTAAAGATTTTTATACCTGGTGTTTGAAATTTCTAAATTTATGTATATGGTCCATATTGAGTTAATTTTTGTATAAGATATGAGGTTGAATTGACTTTTTATTTGTCAATGTATCTCCAATTGTTCCAGCATTATTTACTGAAAAAGTTATCCTTTCTCCATTGAATTGTCTTTGCACATTTCTCAGTTGACCATTTGTGTGGTTCTAGATCTGGATTCTATTCTGCTCCATGAATTTATGTTTCTGTCCTTTCATCAATATTATACTAGTTTGATTATAGTAGATTTAGAGTGATTTTTACATTGGGTAGTATGAGCTGTCCTCCAGCTTTGACTTCGTCAGATTATTTTGTCTTCTCCATCCTTTTAAAACAAATTTTAAAATCAACTCGTCTGTATTTACATGAAAATCCTGCTATTGTTTTGACTAAAATTGCATTAAATATATAGATTTACTTGAAAGAAATTGACATCGTAAGTGTAGTCATGTGCCACATAAAGACATTTTAGTCAAGATGGACTGCATGTATGATAGTTGTCCCATAAAAACTGTAATGAAAAAACATTTCCTGTAAGAAATGGAAGGATATATGGCTCAGGAGGAAATTTTTTTCTCTGATGGGAGCTATGTCTGTAGGGTTTGGCCATAGATTTCTTCTCACTTATAGTGCCTCAATTTCGAGTGCACGGATTACATCCCAGTCAGGCACTAACCTATTTCAGCACACAGGGGGCTGTCTCCCCAGCCCTTCTAGAGTAAGTACACTGCTGTAAATTCTTTGTTGAGAACCTAAGATCCTGTGGACACTGGCCCCAAGTATTATTAAGTGCCACTGAGGCTTTAGTAAAAGCTCTCTGTGGTAGTAGGAGTCAGCCTGTCCCTGTACTTTGGAAATATTTTCAGGTTGTAATGATATAAAGCATAGATAAGTTTTATTTCTTCCACCAATTCAATGCCAGAGAGAGCCCTTTTTGGCAGATAGGGCCAATGGAACCAAAAACAAATTTCCAGTCAAAATACTGAGTACTCAGTTCTACATACTCTCCATGTTAGACACTTTTTAAAAAAAAAAAAATGAACAAAAAAGTTCCTGAGTCTGACCACTGCTCCAACAGGCAACAGCCAAAACCACAGTGCCATGAAAATCTCCCAGGTTCCCTTATCTCTGCATCTTGATTTCTTCTTCCTACTGATCCTCAGGCCACCTCTCACTCCCTCCTGACCGTCACTGTCATGGCAACCCACACGTGACCCAGACAGTTTCTCCTTGGTATTTTCAATCAATCCAGCACCGACAGTTTTAGTGTTCTATTTCTGATCCTGTAGGAAGGAAGCAAAGGGAGGGTTTGTGGGACAGTGTTTATAAGTTTATAGCAGTGTACAGTAATGTCCTAGGCCTTCACATTCATTACTCACTCACTTACCCAGAGTGACTTCTAGTTCTGCAAGCTCTCATTTATGGTAAGTGTCCTACACAGGTGTACCATTTTTGATCTTTTATGTCAGATTTTACTGTACATTTTCTAACTTTAGATATACGAATACATACCATTGTGTTGCAATTGCCTGGAGTGCTCAGCACAGTGAAATGCTGTACAGGCTTGTGGCCTAGGAGCAATAGGCTATATATATACCATGTAGCCTAGGTGTGTAGTAGGCTATACCATCTAGGTTTGTGTACGAACATTCCACGATGTTCACAAAACAATAAAATTGCCAAACAATATGTCTCTCAGAATATATTGCCCATCATTAAGTGATGCATGTCTGTACATGGAGTCTTCTAATTTATGAACTTAGTGTGTCTTTCCGCTTATTTAGGTCTCCTTTGACTTCTTTCATCAGTATTTTGTTGTCTTACAATTTTTGCTTTCAAGTGTCATGCATATCCTAAAGACCAAGAGACTTATGAGACCAAAATAATGTTTATTATTTTAATTAAAATATTACTGCTAACTCTTCAAAATTCACTTAATAACTCTCCCTTTGCTATTTCTATGAACCTTCAACTATTGCCCAATCCTGTCCAGACTCCTGCATGGAAAGATCCACCTTAGCCAGAAAAAAGAAACCCTGTAAATATTATGCTTTTGCTTTGTCCCCTTCTGGATTTACTATGACTCTGCCAGAGCAGTGGTTACATGACTACCGTAGGCAGTAAATTCAGCTTTGCTTTGTTTATAGGTTATTTTGGTGTTTTTTTCCAGTAGTCAGACAGTGTTGTGTAAGAAAGTGATGCCAGAAACTGTGACGGTCCTTTGCAACCACAAAGACAGAAGCTAACAGAAGAAGAGTGTGAGAGAAAGCCTGGAAAGAGCTTAGCTTCTTGATGATAATGTTGAGACATCAAACTAATCCTGGGACCACAGAGTCCCAAATGTCTTAAGTAACCGTAAATGTCTTTATGGTTTGAGCACCGTCAGTCTTGTTTGGTTAGGTGTGCCTGACGGACCTCCTGATACAGGTAACTCATTTGGCTCTACTCTCCCCTCTTGTGCCCCACTCCTCTTAAGCTTCACCTATGGTGGTCCACGTCTTTTTTTCTGGATCTTCTCTTCCCTCTTACTTTTTCTCCCAGGCTAGAGTGTTTTCCCACCTTCTCCCCTAATTCCTTCCCCTACCAACCCATGCTCCTAGGAAGGTTCCAACCCAATGCCATTTCTTTTAGGATTTTCCTGACTGTACATATATTCCCAACCACTGCCTCGCATGCAGGCTCATGAGCGCGTGCGCACACACACACACACACACACACACACACACACACACACACACTTTATCTATAGAATATCTATTGTAGGTACTCACATGATTGAGCTGCTGCTGAATGCCACAATAAAAACTAAAGTTTACGAGTGCTTATGTTGTGCCGGGCACCACGACACGCACTTTATTTGAATTGTCCTTTTAAAACCCCACAAAAAGTTTACAGATTAATTACTCTTATCATCTCCATTTTACCAAGGATAAAATGAAGTTGCAAGAGGCTTAGTCAGTTTTTCAAGTTAACACAGACAATGGTAAGTATGGTAAGTAGCGCACTATAAATTCCAGCCCAGTCCTGGCTCCAGACTGGAACTCAAAGAGAGTACATTACACAGAAGTGAGCATGTGTGGCACGAAACATGATTTTCACTGCTATTACATATTATGAGAGAAGGAATTGTGTTGTGAGTTCCATTATAGTTTCCTGCCCACTGGCATGTGCCTTGCACAGAGAGCTACACAATAAATGCTCCCAGAGATCAGATGAAAGTCCTTTGCTCTGCTGCTTGCCACAATGCTGTCCCAGGTGCTAGCGGTGGCCTTCCCTTCTCTATAAACACACCTATCTTTACTAGCCTTAGCCATTCCTGTCAGAACTGTGATAAGCTAATTCTAACTAAGATGTTAGCAACTGACAATGGCTTGTGGTTTTCTTCTTTAACGTGTATCTTTTAAAAAAGGGCTTTTGAAGAAAGTGCTGTTGAACCCAAAGGAATGACTCTCTCATGGTAAAACTTTAGGAACATTATGAGCTTCTTGAAGACAACCTGTGTCAAATATATATTCAAAAAAGCATTTTTTGAACAAAGAGTGAAACCTTGGTTGTGATGGTGGATGAGGTTGTTAAAGTAGGAAAAGTGATATGAAAGAAGCAATCTTTTCAATATGAAAGCATTTCATTCTCTTCATGACACACATGGTTTTTTCATTGATTCTTCATTGAAAGTATCCAGATATTTTACTGCTTTAATCTTTTTCCAAGTGAAGTCTTATAAACTCAAAAAGGCTATTGCCTCTTCCCCATAACCTGTCTACTAGTGAATGCTAAGGTTTAAACAAATGATTACTATATTTTCATCTAAATTCATTTTCATTAAGCAACTGTGAACAAAAATTAAATTATGTGTGATTCTGTGTAACCACAATGGCAAGCAGCGGAATATTTATCCATGCTAAATAATCTGTTGAGTTGGAAATATAGGAATGAACTTTAGATTTGTTATAGAAATAAACTGGGACATGGTTTCTCAAACTTGTTTGATCATAGGAATTCTGGTGGATGCTCATTAAAATGTCAGGTCCACTTCAGATCTGTAAGCTCTAGTTCATATTTATGAGAAAAGTGGAAAATACTGAACTGGGGTAAGTGTTTCAACTGTTCTTCTACAAGGGTTTGCCAGTTAAACTCCAAGGTAACCCACCCATCTCATAAGACCTTGTTGAAAAACATTTCATTCTCTTTCTTTCCCTGCCCTTCTTCCAAGAAACATTATGCCAGGCACGGTTATATGCTGAGAAAACAGATATGCAAAGATTCTCATTGAAGTGCCAGACCAAGACAATAAACAATTACACACAGTGTATTAAGTGCTAAAATAGGTATTACAGGATATGCACTTAGAGAGGAGGAAACACCTTGTCTGAGTATTTAAGGCAAATTTGACATCTGTGAAGGAGAGGTCATTCCATGTAGAAGATGTGTGAATAAAGACCCAGAGGACTAAGGAAACCCTTTTGCTGAGCACCGTTCAACATCTGGCCTGGTTGAAGCTTGGGGCTAGGTTGGAGAAAGTGGAGGTAGATGAGACTAGTGAGAGTCAGACCATGAATGGCCTTGCACATCCCCCTGAAGATGTTGGGCTTAGTTCTGGAGACAATTTGGAGTTGTTGGGAATAAACTCAGCTATCCCCAGCTCTTGATATAAAATGATTTCAAAGTGCAACTTGATAAGAATAACATAGGACTAGAGTTTAAGTCAACTTGTTCTCAGTGAATATTCTATAATTGTCAGTTTTGAGCTATGTTAATCTAATTAATGAAGATTCTTCTCAGCTAACTTATATACAAGTTTATTGTGCAAAAACAGATAAAGGAGTTCCTTTGGTTGACACAGAAAGCTCAGTCCTTTCTTAAGCATGGGGTTCTTGGGAACAGTATGCAAATCAAAATCTTACGCTCCCGAAAGACTATAAAAATTGAAGAATAATTTTGTTATAATTTTTGAAGAGAGCCGCTCTACTGTCTAGCAAAGCTCCTTCCATGCAGCAGCACTCAGGAGACACTTGTGGCACTCAGCCCAGTCGGCCTAAGTTGTACACAACCCAGCGAAGAGGAGGCATCCACATTCTCCTGCAGTTAAACAGGCTCTAGTTAAACAGGCTCATTCATTTAACAACCTCTACTTTATGATAAATAGGTATCTTTCCTATTAAGCAAGGTCTTTGGGAATAACCAACTTATTTATATAGTCATCATGTCTCCTTCTGTTCACCTTTTGTTTCTTTAGTCTTCCCTTAAAAAAGACCCTCTCCTCTACTGCATCTCAGTTCTCCCACATGCATCCAGTTTGTCCATGTTACCTCTTAAAAATGTGACCACCAGAAACAGTTACATTTCTTTTGCTATTTCTTGCCTCTTGTACTAGAAATGTGTATTTTAAAAAATGAATTTATCATGAAAGGGCCTTATTAAGGGCTTTTCTGGTTAGCACTGCCTTAAAATATATATGAAAGAAACATCCATGAAAGAGTGAAAGTAGCATTAAAAAACAGTTCCGTGTTAAGCCAGACACTGACTATTCGATAAAATGCTGACATTTAACCACCATAAGGAAAACTGATATGCTGTCAAGATTGTCAGGCATTTTTCTGTGTAAAAAAAAAAAAGAATCTAGAGTAGTGAGAGGAATATCAGAGAAGATCAATGTTTGTGGAATGAATAAAATGAAAGTCCACATATCAGAGAAAAAGGAAATGTCTTTAGTTTGGGGACCTCAGATTTGTCCGGTTCAAGGAGCTTCCAGTCTTGAAGAAATGTAGGCACTCAGGCAGAGCAAGCTGAAAGGTCCTGACTTCTTAATGGAGTGTGACAAGAGGGCTCCAGTGAGTGCGACACATAAAGTCATCAAAGAAAAGCCAGAGACATTTAAGTAAGCTTGACATAGGGGCCCTGGTTTGGGAGCAGAAAAATAGATGTGTACTAAAATTTATTATTTCACATGGATGTGGTGGGGTGGGAAGAAATTAAATGTTTCAGGACAAGATCATTCTGGGCTTCAGCATCAGCATCACCATGACACTTTCTGGGCTGATGCCACACGGAACCTCCACTTTGATGCTCCGCCCAGGGGCAAGGCGCTGTCTGTGCGTGGCCATGCTTCTCTCCCTCTCCACTTCGTTCCCCTCATCATACAAGTTTCATCACTGAAGATATTTCTTTCTTTTCTTCAAAAATTATTTTAAAAGGATGTAAAGTAGAGCATATTTTAGATGAAACAGCTGACCAAGGGTCTGTCAAAGCTAGCTCTTATCCCTTGAAAAGCTAGATAAAAACACAGCACTGAGTTTGAACTCCATGAGAAGTTAAGTCACCTTGGGGTGTGTGAGGGAAGACAGGGAACAGAAGTGACAGGAAGCTGTTTCTGTGTGTTTGTGTGTATGTGTTTGTGTGTGTGTGTGTGTGTGTGCGCGCGCGCTCGCATGCGCAGCCAAAGATTCACTGGAATGTGCAACTCAACAATTGAACAGTTTCTCCCAAACCAAAGGAGATAGATCTAGCAGTGTTATCTCTTTCAGAGAAATAACTTTATTTCTACATTGACTTATTTGATAAACTCAATTATGCAAAAATACATAGCATTACTTTCCTAACCACTGACCAGAAAGACCAAGCAATACTCACATCGACTGCTTATTTTAATGTCAAATGTTTATTTCTATGCCATAGTCGCCTCAGCACAATTTGTAAAAGAAAAGAATCCAAAAAAAAGATTTTTTTTTTTGGTCAGGATATTTTCTCTGCAGATATAAGAAAGAAAATAAACACCTTGGTACCAGAATTATCATGTCTTTCACATCATTCTAATAAGTTGCATCTAAATATTTTCTTTGAATGTCATTTTTTTTAGGAAGAAAATATCCACAGGGGGAAAAAGTGTATGGATTCATTAAAATAAATTTGGGATAGTATTTGTCAGAGAATATATCTATAACATCTTTGTTTTGGTACACTATAGCACTAATTGCCATATTCTTATTATTTAATATAACAGGCATACTTTATTACATAAAACAAAGTGCACTGAAAATGAACAATGTTAGAAACAAACTGAAATTTGGTGTATCTTAAGTCTTCAGGTGATTAGATATTAGCTGAAGCGCCGGTATACAAATTTTATATCAATACAAATGCAACTCTCTTTTGTGATGAAAATGCACTTAGTAGCTTAGTTCTTTTTGCTTTAGCAGATAGGGCATCCAATACAACTGAAACAACCTGATAACAAATTTTGTTGTTTTTTTTTCTTTTCAATAAAAAGGAATGCTATAGTTTCTTAACTGGCTCCCACACTTGAGGGAGCCAGAAGATGGCATTTGCTCTTTAAATATATTTCTCTTGTCTGATTTGAGACACAAAGCCACCAAGCTTCTTACAGCGGAAGTAGGCACCACACCGTAGACCACGAGGCCCTCAGGGAAGCCTCTGAGAGTAAATCTGTGATGAACGGTGGTGGGCCCAGCACCTAGAAGACAGCATGGTGGTTGTGCACAGAAATCCCTTCAGCAGACTCAGTGAAAGGGTGAGAGTTCTTTAAGTTCATGCACATTTTATTGAGTAGTAATATAAAATGCTTTTTCTTTTTCATTGTTACAAGTGCATGCTTTGATTGCCAACATTTCAGAAGTCAAATTACAAAGGCAAGGCTTTAGGCTGTAGTGAATTACTTGGGCACTTATACAATTGTTAAAAAATATGAATGGACTTTTGTTGTTGTTTTCAGAATGAACCAGTTGTAACCCGTAACTGATATACAAAGGGAAAAAAGTGAAAAAAGTACATAGTGTGTGGCACATGACAGAACAGAACAAAATAACTAAACCGTTATGACATTAACAGTTACCATGCATTTAGAGTTTCACATGTAACTACAAACTTATTTAAATTTCACAAGGTTGCTAAACATGCTAACCGTCTATATGTGCACTGACAAGCTTATGTTAAAAACTTTTAAGAATACTCTCCCCTTTAGATTTTTTCAAAGCTTTTTTTGATTACAAAATTTCAAAGGCATTAAGCATTTTAGAGAATATAAAGTACGCCAGTATACATACATTTCCAGTATATGTCAGACCACTAAGCGCATTACAGTCCCATACAGGCCGATACAGCCATTTTTTTTTCTTAAAAAACATGCATAGGCAGATTTTTTTTTTTTTTACAGAATATAGATGCTTTATCACTGTACTTAATATGGTGTCTTGTTCACTATACTTAAAAATGCACCACTCATAAATATTTAATTCAGCAAGCCACAACCAAGACTTGATTTATCAACAAAAATCCCTAAATATAAACAGCAAAAAAAGATGGATGTAATTATTCCAGTTTTTTAAACTTAAGGAAAAGAAACAAAAAGATATTCATTGCTAAATTAACGTGTTATACTGAAAGAAGGGCATTCAAGCACACTAAAGAAACCTGAGGTAAGCATAATCTGTACAAAATTAAACGGTCCTTTTTGGCATTTTAATAAATTTGCAACATTCTTTTTTTTTTCTTTTTCTGTTTTTTTTTAAGACTGCCTAATTCATTTTATAGCCATTGTCTGACAAGAGTAGCAAAACATTATCAATAAATAGTCCTTATTTAGTTTATACATCATTTTGTTAAAAATGTTTGATGTCACCCATTTTTAGTGCTGCAACTGTAAACGTACAAGAGTAAGAAATTAGACAAAGTTTTCGTGTCCAGTAACATAATAAAAGACCTATCTTTAACCTATCTAGAAGTCCCCAATGCAGTAGGAAAACATGTTCACTCCCTAACATCGCAGTATATACTAGCATTAGCTTTCTTTTTATTTTTTTTTCCTATAAGCATTTTTAAAAGGCATTACCCAAAAGAGGTGTTTAATCACCATCCCCACCAAAATATAATTTATTATATCTCTCCCTCTTTTTTAATGATAGTGTAAACTGAATCCAATTCCTGGCCCCTACAGCAAATAAGCTACCTTCAGAGGCAAGAACATACAACTGCTGATATGCAGCAATCCCCATCATGCCCTGCAGCTCCAAAAAAAAAAAAAAAAAACCAAAACAAAAAAACATAAAACACAAGGAAAGAAAAAAGAAAGAAAAAAGAGACAAAAAAGGGAAAAGAGGAAAAAAAATAAAGAAACAAACAAAAGAGTGAACAGGAAGTGGTCACTGAATATTGCTGCTATTACTGCCATTGCTGTCCGTGCCGTTAGTCTCTGAGGCGAGAGCCTTGTTGATGGAGTTAAGGTTGGCGTCAGAGGGCATGGCATCTCTGCGAGGTGGCATCCTCTCGTTAATTCGGTCTAAGCCCTTGGCCTCTTCGAAGCTAGTGATCTTATGTTGTGGTGAAAATCCTTTGATAGCTAAACAGAAAACCATTAAAAAAAGAAAAACCAGGTTAGCTAGAGGAAGACCAAAGGTGCAGCTGTTGCATTAGGTGATGTTAGAGGTTTCGCAGTGAGAGAGGGAATCCTTTAGTAGAGAACAAGTGACGGGACCTGAACACAACACAACAGACTCCTTACCATACCTGAAGGTAACCAAAGGTTTGAAAACAGCCAATGTCTCTTGCCAACCAAAATGTCCTCTTCAAGTTAGTAAGTTGAAAACATTTCTCTTGTCTTCATGAAAGTTTAGATCAACGAAATCCGAAATGGATATGTAAGGGGGGAATCATGCTACCAGGGACAGGTCTCTAGACCCAGCACATCACCACCTGGCCACATCATAGCTGAATTCCTGCATCCAACGCCCTGACTCAGGCAGACTGGAACATAGCCCTATATTTACTATTCCACTCAGCTAGTAATAACACGTCAGTAGAATCACTGAGGCAGGTATACCTAAAATTCTGGTCATAAGTTTAAAGCAGAAGCTAAAAGAAGATAAAAGGAATTAACTTGGGGCATTTTCATGCCAGCTCAGAATCCCAGACAGGCTTTTTCAGAAAACAACTCAATGATGGCATGAAAAAAATAAAATTACAAACTCCCACTTCTGCAGTCAACTTTAGAAGCATGTGGAGTTGGTGACACTGTACGAGGAACCCAGAAAAATCAAGATCAGATCACTAAGTAGAAAACTTGTCCGCCCTTCAGCAGTGAACAGGCCAAACTGATGTTCATCTGGTATCCATTCCCAGCTAAATTAAAGGAAAACTCTTTCTTGGTAGGTCAATGTAGACATAGTGATGGTTCAAGAATAACACAGGGAAAATGCCTTTCACAAATTTTAGCAAGAATGAGTAAGACTGGTTTGGGCCCTATTCAATGAAAACATGAAATTCTCAAAGGGGGAGCATTGACATTTAATTTTTTTCCCCAGTAACCTTTAGTGTGCTACAGAAATAGGTAAGGTGTTTACGCAAGAAACTTAATGATTTCTCCAGTGGGTGCACCAATCAGTACGCTGAAAATAAAGTATGTAAATGGGGAACCAATGACATCAGTTTGCTTTACTTCCCTGTGAAGTGCAAGCCAGATACTGAAGGGCCAATCACCAATGCTGAATTGGGCTGCATCTCTATGGCTGATTAAGGACAATTTCATGGTACCTTTATCTCCCCTAGCCCCACCATATTTGGAAAAAAAGGAAAGTAGTTTCAAGCTGAACCTTTGCCAGCCACTCCTACACAAATGTGCAGTGCCTTTTATTAGTATGGATGAGAGTCTTAAAAGATATACACAGTTACTTCTAAACTCATTAAACGATGAGAAATAGTTTGCTCCCCCTCTGCATTTTAAAGGTTAGCATCATGGTGATTAGTCAACTGTGAGAGGAAGGAGATGGGGAAATGAAGAAAGACCAAGGCCCAAAGCAAAGCTTCTTAATTCTTCTCTAATTTAGTAATAAATTATAAAATAATAGAGCTGTCTAATGAGCACCCACCCTGAAAACTAACTCGATTATTTGGAGGGACAAAACAATTGCACAAAGTGGTAGTGATCTTTTTCTAAACTACAGCAAATACAATTTCATCAAAATTAGTATATATAAAAAGTTCATCATAATTTAAAAAACAATTTTATTAATTTCAATGATAAAAGTGGAATCTCTAGGTTTTAAAAGCCAATAAGGTGAGAGTGTAGAAATTCAAAATCTAGTTAGAACAATGAATACGTTCAGAATGGGGCTCCATTTCTAACCTTTTTTGTCTAGCCTGGTATGGAAGAATGTGCTCTGCTGTAGTTGCTGGTCAGACAATGGGTATTAGCAATTTACATTGGTAGTATACTTAACACAACACAGAGTCACAGAAACCACAGAAAACAGCCAAACTATCAACAAGAATGCACACTGCAGATTAGAATTTGCCAAGAGGAATAGAAAATTCCCACATAAATAGCAGTTTATTCACTGCTATTTAGGAAGCAGTTGTATTTTCTCTTACAGTGCTATCATTTCCCCCACCATATCCAGATCATGGACAAATTAAAGAATCTAAAGTGGCACTTTTTACATCACATCAAAGAACTAGATACACACAATTTTGGGAAAAATAAAAAGTTATTTTGCAAGAACAAAATACAACTGAAAAATTTTGTTTTAAAGGGGAACTTCAAATTATTTTTTTTTTAAATTTCCGGAGGGTACGGTATACAGATATTAAAAACTATATTGAAATGCATTTCTCTTATAACTATACATTTAAAAAGCATTCGATTAAAAAATAATTGCTAAAGGGCCAACTCTGTTGTCCTTGAGCAGTACCAGGACAGTTGGTGATAGACATGTCTTGATTTCTCCGCAACTAGCACAGTGCCTGGAGCAAAGCAGACACTCCATAAACATTAATCCATTGAGTGGTTACTGTTTTTATTACCTGTGGCCACGTGTACAGCCACTTTGCTGATGCTAACTGTACTAGGAATACCAGTAGTTCAAATTTGATAAGAGTAGCAGAACTGTTTATCTCATACCAGCTGTCTCAGATTGGAATATTTTTTAGAGACATAAATTAATGTTTAACTACAACAAAGCACCATTCCAATAAACATTTTTTTTCTTGCTAGAAACTTCTGAAGACGAATTCATAAAGCTATTTTTATTCTCTCCTTTTCAATGCTAACTGAAGTGATTTAAGGGAGGGACATGGTTCAGCTCAAAGAATATTGTTTTATGCGTCATTTGTCAAAACAGCTGCCATAACCCCCACCCCACATCTTTCAAGATATATGATCCTTTTGTTTTCTGTGATTATCCTAGATTCATTGTATACAAAGTCAAACATAGCTTTAAGGGAAGAAAAAAAAACAAACAAACAAACCATAAAAGGACATTTTCCCCTTTAAAGCAAGAACATTTTGGTTAATACTGAGGCACAACTGTTAGCCCAACACCCACACACTCTGTACAAGCTACAGCAAAAAAAAAAAAAAAAAAAAAAAAAAAAAAAAAAAAAAAAAAAAAAAAAAAAAAAAAAAAAAAAAAAAAAAAAAAAAAAAAAAAAAAAAAAAAAAAAAAAAAAAGGAATACACCCAGCAGAGCCCTTATCTGTTGCAGGTACAACAGAAAGGGGACTGGCCAATTTACCTTCATCAGCCTCAATAGCCTCAACAGTAGCTGAAGAGAAGAAAGGGAGTGCAAAATGAATGAGAAAAATGAGCAGAGGATTTTTAATTCTAAGAACAAATCAGTGACGATCAAGGGAGCTAAGAGAATTCATGTTCCTGTAAGTGCTGGATTCTGGCACAGACAACAAAACAGAAATGCTAAAAAAAAAAAAAAAAAAAAAAAAAAAAAAAAAAAAAAAAAAAAAAAAAAAAAAAAAAAAAAAAAAAAAAAAAAAAAAAAAAAAAAAAAAAAAAAAAAAAAAAAAAAAAAAAAAAAAAAAAAAAAA
>PVKZ01003746.1:0-32120 GCA_004027375.1 Macroglossus sobrinus | reverse complement strand
GTTTTGGTTTTTGCTCACTAAATAAATGACAAAATGATTAACCCCTTAGTAAAATAGGAAAGTTTTCTTAGATTGAATCGATAAGGGACCAAGTCAGACTAAAATGTGCATTTGACTCACACAAATTTCAAGAAAACCACTGCTATGGATGGTGATATGCAGTTTTAAAATGCCAGACTAAATGGCAGAACTTGAATTGTGCCATAATGTCAGTGGAGTAATTCATACTATTTCATATTAAATAGCCTAGTGCAATGGAAAAACAAGAGGGTATAAATTTAGAGGGAAAAATAAAATTAATATATCTGAGTTGATAATGTCCGTGATTCTTGAAGGACAAACAGCGAGCATTATTAGAGTGGTGAAGGAGAAAGGGAAAAGGAAGAGAATCATATAATCTGGATTTCTTTTGCCACGTAATCCAATTTAAATTCAGTTTTTCTTATTGGAATATCATTTTGGAAACAAAATTCTCGAAATGTTACAATCAAGTGGTAACATACCAATAGCAGCAATAATTCTATCAGCACTTCAAAGAAAAGGGTGCTTAAATACAGTAAGATCAGCATACTTCTGAGGCAAAACTTTAAAAGCCTATTGCTTTATCAGCAACTTTTATAATAAGGTTAGGGTCTATTTACACTGCACAAGTGTATGAGTCTTTCTATGCCATCAAGGTAGTTGATATTTCCCTAATTAAGTGCTAACATGCAAAACTTCTCTGTAATTCCAAAATGTTTAGTATTAAAATTCTACCCCTTGACTTTAATTTGCATATTTCTTATAATTTAAGGTTTTAAATCTAGGGCAATTACCAAATGTGCACTACAATTTACTTACACTGCATTCTAAATTCTTTCTAATAAGAAAGTAGGATGATTACCACCATGGAGAACAGTAAAGTTTGAAGTAGTTTCTCCTTTTGACAAACTGAAGGGCATCAGATAATGGAATTTGAAGTTGCATTAATATACATGGTTTAAAATATATTCTGAATTTTCAAATTCTCAGTACTAATGAGGATCCAACCCTTTTGTCTGTTCTGTGCATGTGGGTTTATGTGTGCGTGAATCCAACACAAAAAAACACAAACAATGGATTTAAAATAAAGTAACAGAAAAAAACAGAATAATCTAAGTTAAAATACAAAGAAAAATCTGGAAACAAAACTAAGAATTGTAATAACTGAAATAACTTAGGTTTAAAGTAAAGCAAAATATGTGGAACCATACCAGCACTGACATAATAGAAATATGTACTGCCCATTATTAAATGTATCCTTCTAAAACAAATGTAGCCATAGTTTCTGATAATACACTTAGAGTACCTTAAAATGTGCTCATCAAAAACTATGCAGAGTTCAGTCAATTAGGTAGTTGTGCATTTTATGAGTATAAAAGATCCATTTATGCTAATGTTTTGAGAGCATGTTCACTTTGGTAGAAAGAATTCTGTTTTTTTAAAAAAAGTTATTAAAATAATTGTTAGCTATAAAGGGGGAATTTACTTCAGTTTCATATATTTTCCTACCTTCATTTAGAAAATTTCTCTTTTTGTGGAAACTGAAAAATATTGATTTTAGAATAAATTCCTATGAATATAAAGAAAATTAGAGGGATGCTGCTAGGATGTGATCACTTAGCACCATATTCATGAAGTTGAACATTACTCTATATAAAAGAGGTATGTCTAAATAACGTAATCGTAAAAACATCTGAATCTTCTAGATTGAGAGAGAGGGATAGAAAAAAAAAGATTCAGGGAAAGATACAGAAAAATAGCAAGAGGCTAAGATTGCTTTGAAAATGTTACAGTGTATTTCTGTTTTCATTTTTTTTCTGTTGAAGTCTAATCTAACAGCAAAATTTCCATAAAGCATTGTTAAAACTAGACTCTAATTAATGATAATATTAGATAACAAAAGTAACAAAAGTAAACAAGTGTATAGTACCCTGCTATTTAAATGGTAGCCACTAGCTACATATGGCTATTTAGATCAAATTAATGAAAATTAGAAAAAATTAAAGCACTCAGTTTCTCAGTTGTACTAGCTATATTTTAAGTGCCCAAAAGGCCACATGACATGTTGTCAGTGGTTTCTGTACAGATACAGAAATTTCCATCATCACAAAAAGTTCTATTGAACAGCACTTGTCCACGAAAGCTAAAGATTTTAATACAAAATCTCTGTTTTAAAAGAAATGTTTTCATTTCCAAAAATAAAACGTGGTTCTACTCAACTATGTTTTGGGTGTATAAATCAGAAAAAAGACATATTTGACTCCCACTTTCTATTCAAGCAGATAATAAAATCACCCTTTTTATATTCTTCCCTCCATTTTCCACTGATATCTAGACTGAGGAATGTGAGTGAGTGTGTATGTGTGTGTGTGTGTGTGTGTATGTGTATTTTGTCCATCAAATAGATAACCAGAACATTTAGTAAAAATGTAATGAAAAATTTGTTTTAGCAACTAATTGACTCAAAGTAGTCAAACCTATTGTGAGTGTAAGCAACCTAAATGAGAAGGCTGAATTGTGATTAATATGTAAATGAAGAAGTGCAGGGTTGGGTAAAGACTCCATTCCAGAGAATAAAGGAGCTATTGTGTTGGTCAAGCTGATATGGGGTTTCAGTCGAGAAGAACTTAAGGCTAAGACCGATCTTAAATGAATGAATAACTCAGGGATCTAATGACACAGCTGACTGAGATGCTCCAGACACACAGTTATACGAATGGGCCCACTTACCGCTTTGCAGTGTTTGCTTCCCTCCAGAAAGCACTCCGCTGGGGAGCATGCCCGTGGGGGTCAGGCC
Source organism: Macroglossus sobrinus (assembly GCA_004027375.1). Classification (NCBI taxonomy): domain Eukaryota; kingdom Metazoa; phylum Chordata; class Mammalia; order Chiroptera; family Pteropodidae; genus Macroglossus; species Macroglossus sobrinus. The sequence continues at coordinate 29,302 of PVKZ01003746.1, read as the reverse complement.
CTTCAGTGTCAGCACGCTCTCACTCTCTTCTCTGGAAAGGCACAATGTTGCGGAGGAGGAAGGGCATTAAGTTTTACTTTAAGAAACAAAAATACTTAAAAGAAAAAAATGCATATAATAATTCACACTTACATCTATCTTGGCTCTGTAGATTTTTTTTTAAAACTTAAAACATACTACATTTTTCTAAGTTCATATAGAAGTAATGTTATGTAAATGACATAACTAAGATAAAATTTACAATTACGCAGTTGCGCTGGTTCAATCTCTTCTGAATATTGAAGAAACAGAATATAATTCTGATTAGTAAGCAGGCATTACAACACAGTGTTTGCTGGGCCTCCTGTAAGTTTTTCAGTCTAGCTTCAGCAAAAACAAATGAAACGGAGATTTAAAAAAAAGTCCATCTATGGATTAGGAAACTAGGAGTTACATATAGGGGGCTGTTAAGGAATTCTGACAACATTACATGATAAACATGCAAGATAATGGCAACTAGCCAACAATGTGGTAAAATTTCCAAGCTTTTCTTTTCAGTGCCTTCTTTCTTCCAATGATTTGCTAATATAAAATCATTTTATTACTCACTATGACAAATGTTTTAAAATCAGTTTTAGGTACATCATTATTTCAATTATCTTTGTTAATCACAGCATAGCATTAACATAATGCTTAAATAACCATGAAATAGGAATAACCTCATATCTTTCCACATAGTAGACACTGTAATCCTATATAACCAAAACAAGTTTACATTTTTTATATATCCAATGTTTATAATATGTGCTACTACTTACTGCATATTTTTATGATGTCTAACATGACCCAAACATAATTCTTAAACTGCCCCCCGCAAAAGCTGCTCCTTCCAAAATCTTTCTTCAACTCCACCTTTTAGTCACACTTAAAGACTCACTCTTTAACTGCTTTTATCCTCTCATGTCACATCTACTCAGTCAGCAAATCTGAGGGCTCCACCCTCAAAATAGTTTCAGTATTTTACCACTTCTCACAATACTACTCCCTCATCTCTTTTTTTTAAAAAACAGCTTCATTGAAATATAATTAACATAGCATGCAATTTGCTCATTTTAAGTGTGCGATTCCAAACCAATGGTTTTAGTATATTTACATAGTTGTGAAACCATCACTGTAGTCAACTTTAGAACATTTCATCACCTCAAAAAGAAATTCTTTGTCCATTAGAGGTCACGCCTCATTTCTTTCAGTCCTATAAAACTACTAAACGACTTTCTGTAGCTTTGTTTCTTCTGGATTTCATATAAATGAAATCACACATGTGGTCTTTTGTGACTGACTTCTTTTCTAATCACCAGCATCTCTTTCCTGATTGTTCTAGCAGTCTCAGACTAGTCTTTCTGCTCTATCCTTATCAAGATCTTACCCTTCCATCCTCATAACACATCCACCCTCCAACTGCCCCCTGCTCCCCACCATAACTATTTTCAGTGTAGCAGCCACACTAAGACTTTTAATACCTAGGTAGATCTTGTCACTCTTCTATTCAAAACTCTCCAGTGGCTTCTTCTCTCATTAAGAGCGAAAGGCAAAATCTTTAGGTTTGACAAGAGCCTTAAAAACTAGCCCCCAACCCAAACTCCTCCATCCTCATCCATTTCTTGGCTTGTATTTCCTACTAGTGTCTACTTTCCTTAGCACTCCTCAAATATACCCAGCACCTCCTCATCTCAGGGCTCTGTACTTGTTTTCTCACACTCTTCCTCTGACATCTGCATGCCTCACTCACTCCCTGCCTTCAGCTCTGCTCAGGCATCCCCTTCTATCATGAGGACATCCTTGAGAATGCTATTTAAAATAACATGCACCTTCTATATGCTCTATCTCTCTTTGCGTATTTTGTTTTTTATCTAAAGCACTTATCACTCCTGAAAAACTACGAAGTTTGTTTCCTTGTTTTTCTGGGGTCCACTGCCCACTACACTCTGGCCAGAGAAGCTTCATATTCTTTCTGACACCAATAAGTCATCTTGTTATCAAATCTCTACTGTATCATTAATATACAATATCTAAACTTGGTTAACAGCTGCCTCTCATCTCATGAAAACTATTCCTTGATTCCTCATTTCCTATGTAAGAAAAATTAAATGCTTTACCATGGCGCTCAAGGCCATCAAGGATTTGGACTTAAACACATTTTCAGCCTCATTTTTTTACTAGATTCCTCATTCACCTTCATGCCTCACTATCCAGCTCTTTTAAATACTTGGAATTTGGAATTCACTGACTACATAGTTCACTTTCAAATCAGACTCTCATTAGTGCTGCTTACTAAGTTTGGACAAGCTACTTAGCCTCTCTGAGTTTCAATTTTCTCACCGAGGTCAACCTGACCTTGCAAGAGTTGTCTGGATTCCTATCAAGTGTGTACAGCACGGGGCATGGCTCCTGGCACTTAACCAGCATCCCATATAATGTTGCTCTTAGAATTGTGTGACTGTGTTCTTGATGATTTCTCAGCTTCCAGGAATGCCTTCACCACCATTCTCTCCTCAGTGGAATCCAACCTATCCTTTATACACTCCTCCAATGCCAACCTCTCCATGAATATTCCTTTCAGGAAATACAAGGGCTCCTTGCTGTGCTCTTCCACAGCAGAGAATCTCTTGTATTTAGCACACATTTCGTTTTCTTATATTATTAGTTTATGGTCTACATGTCTGGCATTCCACTTCGGAACCCATTTTGCCTAACTCAGTATATGGTACACATTTAATGCTCAATCTTTACTTAATAAGCTTAACTTACTTTTCTCTAGATATGACCTCTCTTCTGTTCTGCAAATTTATTGAGATGTTTTTATTATAGAAAGGCAAAAAAAAAAAAGACTGTTTTTATTTTCTATCAATATGTGCAATATTAGTCAAGTCACTGATCATCACTGGGTCCAAACAGACTATTTCCCAGTTGGGAATAATTACATCTTATGTACCAGTAGACAGGGTTTCCAATTTTAAGAGCTACCTATGACTTGTAACATTGCTCCTAACACCTTTATGTGGTTTTAAAACTAATATAGAAACACCTTTTTTAATTAAAAAAGACTTTTCCTTTTCCCCTAAGTTTACTGTAACATGGAAATTCTGGAGCTGTTTTCACTTCTCCTTGTAGAGATTTCGGAGAGGAAAAAAAAATAAGAGCATCTATCGGTACATCTGAGGCACAATAGGAAGTGTTTATGCCGAAGAATCAGCTGAGATTTTAATCTTTCTACAGTTCTCTCCCTCATAGTAAATCTAGCCACACAGGCCTCCTCACTGGTCCTTAAACCTGCTAATCGTGTTTCCATCTAAGGGTCTTGCACTTGCTCTTTCTGGGCCTTGAACACTCTTATCCCATCTCTCCATGAAGGTCATCCCCATATTTGCTCAAATGCCATTACTCAGAATGTTCTTTGTTGACCACATACTAAAATAAATGCCGTATCTCACACTTGCTCTGCCTTTATATTGCTTTATTATTTTCTTCATGGTACAGAAGCAATGCTTTAAGTTTTATCATATTTATTACTGAATGAAGGAATGAGTCCGAAAAGTTCCATTGGGAATGTAAAGCATTAGGGCAAAGGCAGCCTCATTCATCAGGGTGTAGGAAGCATCAATGCTTTATTTTCAATTTTAACATGACTTATCAAGATTTGACTGGCGTCTTCGAGAAAATACAATAATACTTTTCATCCTTCTCATTGCTCCCTGCTTGAGGCATCAAGTCATTTAGTCACTTTTTTTGTGACTACCAGGAGTAGGATTGAAACAGCAAGAGAAATCAAAAGACCCAGTATAGCTACTCTATAAGAAAGATTGAAGAAAAATTTGGTAAAATTTAGGTTATGAAATTATATAATATGTAAATGAACTATTTCCCAAGATTTCCCTATTTATCCTTTTAAATGTGTGATTGTGAATTAACTATTCACTCCTCACATATAAACATGCCATATTTTAAACTAATTTTTGTGAGAAATAAAGTTTCTTTGTATTATCCAAGATTAGATAATTGAACTTAAGAAAAATATAGTTAATCCTCTTCAAGAAAATTCTTGTTTTCTGAATCCAGTCTTAATAAAAACACAATTCGTGGTCTATTTAAAAAGTAACTATTACATAGGACTTGACACATCTAATAGCTACTTTTTTCTCTCAATGATTTATTACAACAGTATAGATTGACACGAACAGGCTTTATAGGTGATGTTCATTTCCTAGAAATCTAGTGATAATAAATTCTAGTTATGTAATAAATTCATCTTTTACCACAGAACCAGAATAAAATTATAATAGCTCTATTCCACCACATGGTCAACCAATTGAGAAAAAAATGTTTTAAAGTTTGGCAGCAAATAGAGGGACAAAATGTGAAATAGTCTATGGAAATTGGTGTATTTCGATTTGACTAAAACAATGAGGAACTGACAATTCCATTTAAAAGAAAAAAAAATTAAGGCAAAGCAAATATCATCTAATAAAACACTTAAGTCACCAGATTAAAGTATTAAAATGTTTATAAAGTGACACATAATCAAATGCAAAACAGAAATAAAGAAACAATGACCCCACCTGAGAACAGAGAACACTCTGGCCATTTTGCCTATTGCTCGGATCTTGTTCCTTATCACCTCCTTCCGGGCGGCAGCTGTGGCTCCTGTATTTTAAAACGGAGAATTGACTAGTTAGTGACTTTTTATGTAGCTGTAATTATTTTACAAATTTTCACATATAATAGACTATAGTAAGCAAAACCAGTATTTTTTCCCCTTCCTTGTATGAGGATTTATCTGTGAATCAATTTAAAAACTTTTGCATCTGGCCATTAATCCTTGGATGTGATTCTTGAGAGGTCCCTGAAATGCTAGAGCAACTTTTCAGATTTCTGAGGGGAGGTGGGTAAAGAGCTAACTGAAAAATCACTGGGCAGATAGAGCAGGATCCCACCCTTCTCTTCTAGTTGAATTTCCTTCTCTTCTGTTTCTATAAAGAGAGCGTGCATTGGCAGGAAAAATAAAGTGAGTCACCAGAATCTTCTACTCATTTCCCGTCTCCATGCTGGGAAGACTACTATAGGAAACTGCTTTTTCAAAACTTCTCCTTCCAAGTGATCAAACTAGGGAGTCCCAGCACGCTATGCTCCCTGGAACATCGTGCATACTATTTAATGGCCATAAAACATTCATTTAACACCTGAAACTTTTATATCTTTTGGTTGGTTCATAAGCTCTAGAGAAAAAAGTAAAAAACTACTGAATTAGATTTAGTGAGAGATGGGGTACATGGTTTGTATTTTAGTACTTATATATAAGTACTGTCTGAGTTAGGGTTACTATTACATTTTCCAAATTAAAAAAATCAATATCTATATCTATATCTATATCTATCTATATCTATATCTATATCTATATCTATATCTATATCTATATCTATATCTATATCTATATCTATATCTATATATTGTTACTATGAATATTTTATTTTTATCACTGTTTTCAATGATAAATAATACTATATGATCTTTTGTCAATGAATCCATTTTATTTTTTCTTAAATTTCCAAGGCATGTTGGAAAGGTGCAAATCACAGAAACATTCTTCTCTGAAAATTTTTATAATCCTCGGTAAGAAGGATAAATTATCCTTTTTATACATCACTTGGGATTTTGTAGAAAGTGTTAACATAAGCATATTGTCTTTCTAATTTTACTGACTAATAGAAATACAACAAAATATTATTTTTAGGTAATATCAGAAATGTTCCTAATCCAAACGGTTTGTCACAAAATTTGTTCTAAGACTGTACTCTACAGATGGCACATGGTGTAAATTTTGGTCTTTAAGTCCATGATAAGAACAAGCTCTCTGATATTTTTGGAAGGAAAGAGGGCTTTTAAGAATGTGATCTGGCATCTTTTTCATTGTTCGACAAGGGTCAATCAATCACCATCCTAACATTTCTATAAGAAAGAAAACTCACACCAATACTCTCACACAATTTTGAAATGGCTGAAGGAAATGCCTCTGCTTTTCTCTCCACTTTGAGGAAGGCAAAACATAATGGACCACTTTCTTCTCTTGGGTGGGTTAATTTGTCAGAGGCTGTAATGATGCAGACCCATCCCGCGTGCCCACAGATGTTCCACTGAAGATGTGTACCAGTGAGCTGGCTTTCTCTCACCTTCTCTCTGACCTGAAAGCCCTCAAATAGCCCGTATTTTTTGCCCATTTCTTTCTCTCTTGTGGCAATCACACCATGGCAGTATCTCACAACATATCTGATTGGCAGGATTTATTATTATTGCCAGCTATTCTGCCTGCAAATGAGTAGAGTAAGTTTAAATCCATATGGGTGAAAACCACTCTCTCATCCAGTCTCTATGATGATCAAGAGGAACCATGGATTCTCATTTACTATTGGTAACCAGAATTATACTCTATTAGTTGGAACATTAGAACAGAAAATAGGGTGGGTCTACGATCCCTGCCTCAAACTTTATTCTGAGTTTTCAGAAATGTTTATTATCTATGTTTTGTGATTAAAATTCTTTATACAATAAATCCTATCTTGGAGACCATCTGAAAGTCTGAGATTTCTGTGCTTGGATTTTACATAATTTATGATCAAGAGACTACTAAAAGCCATTTGTTAAGAAATGTCCTTGTATTTTTCTTATATATAAATTTTTTCAGTTATTCAGTTAAATGTTGCTTTTAGTCTAACATTGTGTTATTACTACTCTATGTTTAATATTTCCCAGTCTGAATGACCCATCCACTCATAGATCATGATGTGCTAAGTGAGAGAAAAGAGTCTGGCCTTCTACAGCAAACAGTATGGCTATATCATAACATCCATCCCATAGTCACAAGAATGGAAAATGTGCGAGAGCTCTAAAATTGTGACTTTATGTAGAAGTGCAACGAGAAAAGCAACAAGAAGGGGTAGTTAAATGTCTAGAAATAAACTATATATATTTAAGAGGAATGAGAAGGGGACAATATAAAATAAAATTAAGGAAAAATATATAAATAAGATAATTTTCCAGAAATTTTTCAATAAAGGACTTATAAAAACCATAACTAGAACAAAGAAAAGCAAGACACTAAGTTGGAAGGAAGGAAAAATAAATTATGTAGAGCTGTTCTTCTCAGCTCAGTATTAGCTGATGTTCAGGAAGATGCTCAAATACATATTAAATTTTAAATGTAAAATAAATATTCTGACAGTCAAAGCTAGTTTATCATTCCTTATTTTTTCAGACAAATGACTTACTGGAAAGCATGTAACAGATATTCTGCTTTGTGTATTCATAATTGTGCTCCCAATAATGGTGATTCAACATATATTACAGTGACATTTTGAATGAAGAAATGCTGTGTCTTAAAATTTCTCAATAACCCAGGTAAATAAGAGGTTTTACTACCCCTTATAAAATTAGAATATATTTACTCAAAAAGTCAAATAATGTAATCATAAACAGTAAGGAGAGACAGTAAAAACCAATGTCTCAAAGTTTTATCCTGGGGTTAACTTTATATTTTCCAAATAATGAGAATCAAAATTAAATGAATGTTACACATTTGTAATCTCACAACAAATTTAAATATTCAAATGAAATATCTGAATTAATATGTAATTGAACTTAAAGGAGGTTAACAGCAGCAGGGTAGATTTAAGTTCAGAAAGTTCTGATGTAAAAGTCCTTGTATTGTTACTCTTGGTTTTGGTATTTTCCAGAGGTTAATAAAACTCTTTTTTTGAATACTTATGTTCCATTGCAAGCCCTCGCAATCCATAATTCAATAGAAAGATCAAGAAAAGAATACATATTTTTCAGACAGTTACTAGGTACAACATACAAATATAATGTTATATTCAACACTCTTGGTACTTGCTCTGTTTAAGTTGTGGAAATGTACCAGAGTAGTGCCAATTAAAAGTTGGTATATTAAATAATGAAGGCACATAAAAATACCTTTGACATGAAAACTGTGGTAAGTATTTTTCAACGAAAAATTTTAACCTGAACATCACTTATTTTAACTTGAACATCCAATACTTTCTGAAAGGCAACATTTTCTATGTTTTAAAAACTAATAATTTTAAGTAACATTTTGTTTTGTGTTTCCATTCAAATAATTATGCTTTCTTTTTTTGGGCCTCTCTCCCTCTTCAACTTTTAGGCTCTAAACTTCTTTAATGCCTGGGGTATTATGGTACTATTTCCAGAATCTAGGCAACTCTGCATACTCAATTTTCCTTAAAGGGGAGTAGGCTAATGTACAACCTGACATAATCTTTAAAGATTGTTTTTAACATGTGCCCTTCCTGACCTTAACTTAGCACTTTGCTGACTTCTCATGCAGTTGTATAGGTATCTATGCTTAATGGCCTGCTGAGTGAGCTCTGCTTCCCTACAGGGTGGTTTCAGCCTCTGAAGGGAACTGGAAAACTGTATCAGCATCACAGAGATGAGGGGCGAAGAGAGATTTCTTACCACGTGGGCTATCGCCACACATTAGGGATGAGGGCTCTATAATCTGGCTCATGGTTCCCACCCCTTAAGCTGCTACTGTATAGTTTCTTCAGTTTTTATTTATTTTATTTTTTAAATTTATTATTATTTATTCCTACAGCACCTAGTCTTCCTAGATGTCTCCCATCCAAGTACTAACCAGGTCCGACTGCTTAGCTTCCGAGATCAGACACTGGGCTTGTTCAGGGTGGCATGGACACAGACTACAGACCATGGCTCCACTGGGACGTGAATCCCGGACCTTCTGCGTGTAAATCAGATGTGTTAACCGCTACACTATGGAACCACATCCTAAATTCCTCAGTTTTAACTGAATTAGGGGTGTTTAGAAAGCTCAATATATACAATTTATTACCTAAATCATTCATTCAAGTGTTCTCATGGATCCTATTCTACATAGCCTGCCACGTACTAACTGCGACCAACAGAAATACAAATAAAGTACGATCTCTGCTTTAGGAGATCATGTGAATAACCATAATAGACTGTGACAAACGTCAGAGAGAAAGCAGCAGTGATGTGTTGGAGCATCTGTCAGCTGGTGAGAGTATACAGAGCAAGCACATCTCTTAACTCTGTTCAGTAGTAACTTCACGTTGGTAGCCTGAAATCAGCTGTGGGGAAAGAGAATTTCTAGCATGGAAATCTGCAAATGCTACCAACATGGGCCTTTTCCTGGTAAACAGGTTGTTAAACATTTACCAGCACACCACTGGAAGGAGGAGCTAATTGCCTGGAGGCATGAGAAAAAAAAAGTTCACCAAAATGATAAAAGTCAGGGAGCAGGAAGAATGGTTTTCTCATAGAAGGAAGAGAATCCTCAAGCACGTGGAGGCAACAATGATCCAAGTTATGTTCAGATGATGGGTGGGAAGTCTGGTGTGAGTAGAGTTTGGGCACACATTGGGTGAGGGTAGGGTGAGAAGAGGAACTGGAGATGCCTGGGGCTAAATTGCAAAGGCTTTAGCATAGGAGCATACAACAAAAAAGAGTTTAGACATTAGCAAACACATAAGAGAGACACAGAGAACTTACTTTTTCACTCACCTCCAAAAAGAAAGAAAAACTTAAAATGATCGACAAGTAGAGAGATAGATATGTGACAAAGCAAATATAGTCAAATGTTAATTGCAGAAAGTAAGTGATGGGTATTAACTATGCAATTCTTTCAACATCCCTATATGTTTGAAACGTTTCATAGTGAAACATCAAAAAATACAACTCTACTTGAGAGAGCTTGGTTTTGAGGGAACAGAGAGATAGCAGCTTTGGGAAGAGAGGTGTCTCTGTCCTTCTCATTATTTGTGTTATAAGGGGGTTGCATGGCCTCTTCGAAGGAGGTAATAAAAAAAAGTTCTCTGGTGGGGTTACATTCACCCCAAACTTCCTATAATCATCCCCAGGAGAAAATTGGACTGTTAAAATTTTGTTTTATAATGACAATCTAAAAGATTCTAATTTATTTCAACACCTTTTTACAACTACAAAAAATGAAGAAGACCAGCTACATAAAAATTTCATACTCAAAATATAAGAGGAACGTTTTCCTATTATTAGAATGTTATTGTTATAGAGTTATTTTCCTATTTAATGAAAAAAGTATCAGAAGTTTTCTACTTCATTATTATATTGGCCTCAAATATTTTGCTATTATTTAGGCTTCTTTCTTTAAGGTGTTTTAAACTAACACAAGCATATCCATAGCATATGTTTTAAAGTAAAACAAACATAAAAAAGTGTGCATATACACTAACATTTCACACGTTTTCAAAGGAAAGTTACATTTTAAAAACTATATTTTGTTAGTAAACTTCAAATTTCTTTTAACTTCTAATTCAAATTCTAAGAAAATACAGAAAACATACCACTTTTCACATTTGTTAAAAGTTAACAACGTTCACTTCTGTAGAAAACCTATTCTACTTTAAAGTAAAATTTTATCATGGTTCATTACCATTAAACAGAGTTTAGATATGCCTCTAGATTTTATTTTTCATCAAATAGTGTAATTATTAAATTTGAATAAAGACTATTAATGGAACAAAGTATAAAGTACTGAGATAAGAAATATCTTTTGTTGTGTTCTATTAAAGACAAAAATTGGTTTAGTTCAAAATCAGCACCTTTGAAATACAAGGTATAGTACAAAGGCAGAATAGAACATCGGATGCCTCTAGAAACCTTGCATGATGATGAAATTATGAATACACAGACGTCTTATTTGGAAGAATGCATGTTCCATTTTGCTCCCATAAAACATTGGTCCAAACCATGTGCTATATATAATCCCTAAACTTTATCTTTTTGTCTTTTCTTTCCTTACCTAGTTTAACAATAAAAAAATCTTGAGCTTCTAAATCCCAACAAATCAGAACTTATTCAGAGACCTACCCAGTTCTGCCCTTGCCTGTGAGTGTGATAAGTGCTTCACTAAATTTTCTTAAACTGCCAGGCACTTCAAGTCCTGGATTTAGTGAGCAATTGTGTTCATTGTAACAGAGTGGCTTTAAAACTATCCTTTAGAATTTTTACTCATGCAGCTACAGAAGAATATCCTCCAAAGAATATTATTATCACCTTCAAATTTAAATAATTGTAAAGAATATAATATTGTAAACATTGTCCTTTTAAAATGAAATGGCTATAATACTTTTATTTTTTACCAATGGCATACAAATATCAGAGCAATTCCATCCCACTATCATCCATTTTTTTAAAAAAAATTCCATGAACAATATATTCGTTAATAATTAAAAAATTTTCATTAGTCCTTTTTTCTTTGAAAAATTTCCATTTCAATTTCCCTGACTTTATACTAGTAAATTATATTTTTACTTTAAAATATTTTTTCACCATATTGTACTTTGCTGTGCAAAATGTTTAGAAATTTATATTAATATATTTTTTTAATTTCCTGAGACAATAAGGCTCTTAGTATTCAAAACTCCTTTGTAATCAAGATCACAATTACTAGTAGTATATAATAAAGTTAGGTAGTACAAATATATGATAATGTTTATAAATATTTTAAAATCATAGAAATAAAATTTTATTGGACTGCATCCCTTAATGATAAGGATGGGAGTGAGGTTACACTGCCTTAAAGAGACTTCCTAGACTCACAAAATATTCCCGGTGTCTCTGTGTTTAGTACTGCAGTACTAAATATCTCAAAGCCATGTTCATAGTAATTATGTCTATGGAGAGCTATGCCTTCTGTTGAAATGGAAGAAGGGTAATTGAGAAAGAGGAGGTGGGAAAGGAGAAGCTTCAATGAGGCCTATGGCCTTCAGCTTAGGTGAGTTCCAGGCTGATCACTTTTAGGAAAGAGGACACTTGGAAGCTGAGGATGTGAAATGGAGTCCCTTAAGACTTCTCTTGAAATGTCTGCGTAATCCCAGTAGTAAAAATTTTCTGGCATGAATATTGCTGCTCTATCAAAAATTAGATCACTCAGTTTATAGAGCTGACAGTTGTTGGAAGATCTCTTTGACTAGTTCATAACCTGCGAATCTTGCATTGCTCATCCACTTAGGGTCAGTGCCGATTAACTCTAGCCCCAAAAGGTCGTTAGGTGCCATCTCTTGCAAAATAGCTGTATGTCTGTTTATGCTTATGCAGGTTACTCTATTAGGCACAGAAAAACACCTTCAGGATAACAAAATCTAAAACTCCCTGTAAAATTAATCGTTTGAAGATTGCAACATGTTTGGAATACCTTTCTAATTTTGACTCTAACTTTACTCTTTACATATCCATAGTGATATGAGGCATAATGGCTACTCACCTAAAACCACATATTCTAAATTTCTTACGTATGTTTTTTAGCTCAACTAAAATCTCAGCATGTAATAGAAACTACAATGGTGTAATATTTGGCATAAGACTATTCTGTCTTATATCTTATTTTTGAAAGTAACAGAAGATACTTTAATATATATATTTAAATCTCTCTTATGTAATGGATTTTAAGGAAGGCCATTATAGCCTAGACTATGTTTTTTCCACTTCTCTTGTCATAAAACATAACTGAATTCTTTGCATAGGCAGTCTCAGAAATGTACAGACTACTCTCAAATGTCAAATAACTGTCATTATTTGATTATTTTCCTACTCAGTTAAAAATTACTTTTGTTTACAAGTTCTAATCGATTCCATGGACTTTCACTCTGTGAGACATTGTGTTCCATATGTTCAGGGACTGCTCAGTGGAGCTGAAGAAACTAGATGTAAGCACAGTAACAACTTGAATGGAAACTGAAGACTTTATATAGATATAAAGCTTCCATTGATTTTTCAAGAAACTATCTCATAGTTAGCCTATGCCTTACAAAGGACATTTCAGCTGGACTTATAAAATTCTTTAGCATAAAAATAATCACAAAAGCTCTAACAGAACCACAAGAAAAACATCTTACTTTCTTATGGTATCAATTTTCAGCAAGTTGACATTACCCACCATAGTTCCCTCTGTGAAGAACACTTCTCTTTGCATGCCAATTACCTGAACTTGTTGGTGAGAAGCGATATTTCACTACAACACAGAGGCATACATATCCACAAAATTTTTGCCTTCAATGCCTTTCAGATAAAGAAGATACTAATGTTGACAGAGGGCATGTTTACTCCTCTTCTTATTATGCAACATGGATTTCTTTCTCAAATAAATTTCATAAATACATTGAATGAAGGGTCTGCTTAGATATGCATTAGCTAATGCTTAGAGTAAGTTGTCCAGTGTCATCATTGGTCGAAGGAAGGCTCATCAAATGCTATAAATATCAATGATTTTTAAAAACTGTAAAAATATTATATATGTGCATAATACACGTGTCTCAGGGAACACAGTATAAAGTCTAAAGTATTTTCTGGAGTATTATTTTACCATGAGTTTAATATTCTAGCCAATGGTGAACCTTATCCCACTATACAACCAATTAGCTATAACAGGGATATGGCTAGTTTTTAAGATTTAATTTGTTCTGCAAAATCTGCACTTCTACCCAATGTGAAAATTATCCCAGGTAATAAAGAAACACATTAGTGTAAAGTCATGGTAGTATATGAAAGAAAAAAAAGTACTTTTTAATGTCTGTGTTACTGTATCATTTTAATTAGCAACTTAAAATAGTTTCTATTATTATAATCAAATATAATAATCCAGACTCAATACTGATTAAAATATGATGGCTAACCAGGCACCTTCTTGTTTTTGATAGTCAAACTGCCAAAACATCAATAGCCATAAATATGATGGGCATGTACATCCTACCAGCTAGCAAATGCCCATGAACTTTTAGACATGTTTCCCTTTTAGCAATATACTGGATATAACTTTTCCTTTTTATGGCATAATCATGATGAAAAAAGCAGTTATTATATATAAAGAGTATAGAGTACAAAGATACATTTATAGTGAAAAAATAATTTAGTTCCTAAATTACACACTAAAATATTAAGTAATTGAAAAAATCAACAATAAACTGAAAGTTAATTAACAAAAGCCTGAGAAGAAATTACAAAGCCTTTTATAAAATATGGAATAATCTTTCTTCTCATAAATGTCTTCCTTTTCCTATCCCTAATTATATCATGCAAACTCAGTTGTTATAAAAATATACTCTTAATTTAAAAGTGGCAAACTGATATCCATCTTTGCATATAATTTTCTGGAAAAATTATATGGATTTCTTACATGGCCACACTTCCTAAAGCAGTAAAATACATAAAGTTTTTCTTTTCCTTGTCAGAAGAGGATAAGAAAGATGTCCTCCATGTTTCCTCCTTTAGTTATCAAATATTTCATCCCAATTCATGCTCCTTCCCCCAACCCTCTAAATCCTTTGTGAGACTAGCATATTTAAAGTTGGTTTCTTTTCGCAACAGACTCTCAAATCAATGAAGGCAGAGACCCACATGTTTGCCTACCATAAATTCCATGAATAAATATTTTTACATAGAAATATAACATGATATTAAAATTGAGATACTCTAAATTTTATTTTTGGCCTTTATCCAATGACTTCAATTTTCTAGTTATTGTCAAATTTAAATACATTTTGCTATTTGCCTCTTTTCAATAATCTGATATCTGACAACCAAAGTTATGTCCTATTATTTTATTTTCTGGCCAAATTTATATCACACAGTAATTTTTCTATATTTGATAAATATTATTTTTAAGTAGCTGCTGCCCAAATTGCAACACCATCCTAGTTCTAATGCTTTCTCTCTTCGATCACTCCCTCTTTTTCTTTCACTTGCTTATTTTTCTTCTCCAGCCTCATCAAGAAGGTTTAATTTTAAGGATCGGTTCTCAATTTTCTGATTTTCCTTCCATGTCAGCAACTTTAGAGGCCTATTTCATTCTTAATAGATTTCAATTGTGGCTTTTAATTCCAAGCCTCTGTCACAAGCCCAGACTTTGTTCCCAGTTTCCAGAACTCCATTTCCAAATCCTGCTTGGACATTTCCAGAATTACATGTGTCACTTTCACTCAAACGCATGTCTGTAACTGAACTCATCTTTCTCCTGAAACTGATAGGTTTTCCATAAATGCTCTCAACCTCCCGGGCACCTAGGTTTAAACTATCTAAATCAACTTTTGCTTCTTTTGCCCCACTGGTCGCATAGTTGTAAGTTCCTGGATAGCTCTTTGGAATAGTTCTTTTTTAATTTTATTCTTAACATTATCATTGTGAGTCACCTCAACTTTCAGACACATTATTAAGTTCCTAAATTATATTCCCCTCATCCTTTGTTCATTTTCCAAGCATTTTACTAAGTGTGGAAAAAGTGTTTGCTTTTTCTCAAATACAGCTTTTATTATGTTCCTCCTCTGCTTACCAACTGTGGGTTACATACATGTCAGTGTTGACAGAACAAAAATCATGTTGTCTCTGTGATCCTCAGAGCTCTTTACTTTTGTATGTCTAAATGTTTATTTCTATGTTTTTATATTAAAATTTGATACTTCCCCCCTAAAACTGTCAATTATTATAGGACATACAACTCTCTCCCTGCCAGTGTAGGAACCTGAAATATAGAATGTTAATGTAAGTTGCTCAGCAATAACAATAACACAGCCACGAGAAGAGCTCTAAGCTAATTAATGGCTCTTAGTATATGTGCTGCCAGATGCACAAAGCAGAGGGGAGTTTTTAAGATAAAATTCATCTCAAACATTAGACATGGCAAATTATTACTGTTTTTATAGAAAATAATATAGCCAAACCCTTACAGAGGTATTCCTTAAGGACCAATAGGATGCCATGTTAGTCCTACTAATTTGAAACTTTGCACTTTTAAAAGCTCTGTATGACTTTCTAAAACCAGACAGAAAGAAGTGGGGAGACACTTGGGAACCCATGATATGAAGAATTATCTAATAATTCAAAGCAGACGATAGAAGATAATTTTTGGTACACAATTTTGATGGTTTAAGGCATACCGAAAAAAACTGCTCTGATGCCATATTCAGTGACTTGTTTGTGGTTAACATTAGGATAAGGCAAAAATGTGGATAAAGGATAAGAGTTCCACCATGTGGTTTGCTCTTTAGATGAAAGCGCAGACATAAATTCTAATTTAATAGTAGTCTTTCCAGTGTAGCCTGAAACTATACTTGGGTTGAAATGTATGTTTTCCCCCCCTTTTGTTTCTTATCCTACAGGATTTCAGTTTTACCTCCATAATTCTTTCCTGTTAGCCAGACTTATTACATATCACAGTCTCACACATAATTTGCATACACATATTAAAAAAGTGATCTCAGAGTCTAAGATTTTAGGACCAAAAAGAAAGTTCCAAATAAATAAACATTTCTAACTCATGAAAATATTATTTCTAATGCTTTCTGCTGCTCCAGACTTCCTTATGATAATAAAGAACATTAAAGAAACCTATGTGATGCAGATTACTTAATTTCCATCAGCTTTTCCCTTCACTTTGAGATCACTTACTAACCCTTGGTCTGAAATGAGTCCTCTTCATTAACAAGAATTGAATACCAAATGAGATACATCTACTTAGATTTCTTCCTTCTCTAAAATGTCTGGCGAATACCAACTCCAAATTGAAACCAGACCATCATTTTATCATACAAAATCAGAAGAAGTGGAAACAGGAAGCAAAGACCCCAATACATATAAATTAGATCCTCAACAGACATTCATTGGTATTAAACTATTTCAAAACTTTACAAGATAACAGAAGTTTTGTATTTTATTTTTGAGATAAAAGAACCACAGACGAATTGAAAACAGCAACCTTTTTCTAGACAGGCTATCAAATTCCATTAGAAGAAGTGAGGGAGGAGGTATCATGATGTGATTTCTACCCAGCAGAAGCCTAGGTGAGCCAGAGGACTTCGTCTGCTCAGATATACCAAAATTTTTAACCTCACGAAACTCTTCTAACTTTTGGAGTAAACTATGGTTAGAGGAGTAGAATGAAACTTTTATTTGCATATATTTGACCTCATGGCCAACTAACAGGGCAAAATATCTATTTCTTAATAGTATATTTAACAGAACAAATTAAAGTATACAATGTTTAGTTGTTAATGTTGTTTGTTAAAAAAAAAAAAAAAGGATTGAGCTGTTTCAAAGAGGATTTCACACTCTGTAGACACAGGTGGTGGGACGTTCAAGAGTTTGAGAACCAGGGAGACATCAGTTTGAATCCGGGTTCTATTGCTTCACTAGCTGTGTGACCTTAAGGCTTTCACTTTACCTCACCTGGTCTCAATCGCTTCACACGTCAAATTGGGATAATCATAGTACCCATGTCCATAGGTAGATTTGAGGATTAGGGGTAATATAAATCACGTAGTAAATTTATATATATATATATATATATATATATATATATTTTTTTTTAAAACAAATAAGTTAATAATTATAAATTTTAAAAAATTTTTGTTGGTCAAGAAGGTAAAATTAGTAGAGTTAATACATATAAATGGCTTAGAATTATGCCTAACACATAAGTGTTTGTTACTGTCATCACCATTAAATGGTAAAAGGAAGCTGACAGAAACTGAGGAAGCAAAATTCATCCCACACCTTTCAGTCTTCAGGGAAATAAGAAGAATCTCTATTTTGTATAGATTTCATAGACGCTTAAGAAGTCAACCTGATATGATAAAAAGATAGTCATGGATTGTAAAAGCACCATTACTACCTTTGACTTTTCAGCTGATATTGAATAAGGAGCAAAATATTGAAAAGGGCTTCATAAATGACTCATGAAGAGATGCCCCTCCCCCTTATAAACAGCAGTTTAAGGAAGAACTTTATTTAAGCTCTTTCTGATTCCTGCTTTCGCCTCTGTAGCCAACAAGCCCAGGAGCCTGATAGGCAGAGCAGAGGGCCGGCCCCAAGAGAGACAGACTCTGCAGACTGCAAGTGGAAGGCAGGGTGGGAGGAATGGAAACATTCTAAAGTTGAAACCAGTATTACAAAATAATTAATAATAATAATAATAATAATAATAATAATGATGATGATGGTGATGATGAAAGACAAAAGAAAAAGCAAAAGAAAAACAAAGAAACTTCAATAAACTGCAGTCCCAAAGAGGGTCAGATTTCTGGGAAGTTTTACAAGTTGTTCCTTGAGCACCTTTGAAGAAATCCATAGTTTTGGCGTCATGATACATAAAGTACTAAAGAAAATTTCTGATCGTTTACTCTGACGTGTATGATATCCTAATTAAATCCTAATATTTTAATTAATACTTTTATTTCTGTTTTCTTTTTTCTTTACAAAGTATATGATAAGATTTGACTAAAAGATCAATTTTAGAGGTTCTAGCTATTTCTCTGCAGGACTGATCTAAGATTTAAGTGTGGCAGAGTGAGATTTCAGTGATCTGCTTAAAAAAAAATTCTTCCAAATGCCTTGAAAAGGACATGTACTCTTTTAATTGGAACTTGCAGGCTCAAAAGCAATTGCTGATGAGCAGAGCACATTGATTGGAACTGATTATTTTAAAGGAGATTAAGTCTAGAAATATATCTTCATGTAAGTGACTGAGAGGGTGGGTAAAGAGAACTCATTATAAATGAAGTAAATACCGTGTTAGTCTTGGTAATGTTTAACGATGCAGGAACATCAGTATTGTTGTAATGTGGAGGCATTTTTGTCTATAGTACCTGGGACATAGTAGATGCTTAATATCTATTTGCTGAGCACATGGATTAATGTGTAATTACAAACCTATGCAGGTCTAGTTATTCAATACAACATGTTACATTTTTATGATATTGTCTATATTATAATTATTGGCCAATGAACTTTACTACAATAGAGATTTGTTTACAGTGGAGTATCACTGTATTAATGCTAATTAATCTTTTGAGAAATAAAAGGAACATAATAAAAGGCATTTATTAAAAAAGTCTGTTGACTTTTAACATTTAGATTCCACCAAATTAGTATTCTTCCTTTAGGAAAAGTCTCTGCCATTATGAAAATATTATCTTTTTAATATCACTATTGGAAAAGTTAACAGCATCAAATTGTGGCTATAACATATGAAACATCTAGAATCTTGCTAAAATATAATATATCCATCAATCTCTAGAATATTTTAAAATGTATCAATATATTTACTTACGTGAGTTCTTATGACTATTCTGTTGCTAATTCTGACCTCGTAAAAGTTTATAGATATAAATTTATATTGTACATCTCCTTGCAATATGATACATGACTGAAAAACAGCACATAGGGACAAGTAATGAAGACAAGAGAAGGTACAGAAAGGAGAAAAATTATAAGATGGTAGGAATAATTGTACACTAAATTTACCTGAGTATTAGATTCTAGTTATATGAGTATATGAGCACTTTTATTTTACTTCTGCCTGCAGCATTAGGTATTTTGCATTTATAGATGTGATTGAAGGAAACATTAAATCATGCTATTCAGATGCTAACTTTCAGAAAAGGCCACATTCTATTTTCATTTTACCTAAGTAGAGTTTAAAGGTAAAAATTTTATCAATTTAAATTTGCCACAATGTCTAGTTTCCCCTGCCACCTTTGCTCTTTTAGAATTTGTCTTATTTTATTGATATTATCTGCTTACTTCAGTTTCACTAATGAGATTGTAATTTCATCCAGTCACAGGACTTTAAAGCATGCTGATATCCTGAGTGCCCTACACAGAGTAGGTACTTACTAATATTTATGGAAGTAAAGTGTGCTCTTGCACTTTCTTCCTCTAACTTTATTTTTATTAGTTTTTATTCATTTTTGGGGTACTTTTGTAAGACTCAGAGTAATTTTTTTCTTCACCTTTAAGCTCATAAATCTTTATTGAGAAAGTGTACTCTTTAAGAGTATCTGAATATCAAATAATATCTTAAAAATAACAATAAAAACTTCATAGCTTATTCACTAGTTATTATTACAGATATGAAAAAATATTGGGACCTACATAAATACCAATGTATCAATGTGTAAATTTTTTTTTTCTATCATAGACATCAAAATTTGAATAAGTGACAGAAACAACTTCACTAAAGGGTATTTCAAAAGTTACTTAGTAAATGGTAACATCTGTTAAAAGACAATTACATTTTTTTTTTAATCAAGGAGCCAAGAAATGTCACTTAGCAATTATAAGGTACTGAACGATGGTTATAAATCATTCACTACTTCAACAATGTTTTCAGGGTAATGAGAAAATTCTGATGGTTTTTGTCTTGTATATTTCTTCAAAGCAGATAGAAATTATAACAATACTTTTCATTCTCAAAAGTACGTTATGATTGAAACATAATCCAAATCTTTGAAATTTATTTTTAGGGTTAGCTAAGAGACACCGTGGAAGTAGCATTAACACAAAGATTCAAGCCTCTTACCATCAAATCCATCTTCTTCTGAACCAAGTTCATCATCTGAGCAGATGTTGAGGACATTTACCAGCATCTCAGTCACTAAAGAGAAACAGGAAAGAAAGAGAGAGAAGTCCAAATTTTTTATTGTAACCTTAATTATAACTCTGGCATTGTTAAAGAGCAAGCTTAGCAATAACATTTCTTATTTAGTTTATTAATAGAATCTCCTGCAAAGTAGCATATATAAAACCCAGATTGTAAACGATAACAGGTTTCGCAATTCTTTGTAGGCTTTATGTTTACACTATTAGCTTGTGCCTGTGAAGACTAATAGCAATGCTTATGAGCTATAGGTCAATAGATAATAAACAAATCAAATATGTGGATGTGAATATATATAAATCTATGAAGAATAAATGGTTATTTTTGAATTTATATATATATATATATATATATATATATATATATATATATATATATATATATATATATATATATATTTGTACACCGATGCTGCTGGATCTAGACCAGATTACAAACTTATGTTCAGCAGGGACAAAGTGAATGCTGGATCTCTTTTTTTTTATTTTTTAAATTCCCCAGTGAACTCAGAACAGTGATAGATACATGATTTTTTGTTTAATAAAATTTATTGATTTTATTTTATTGATAATATCTGAAATCATTTGTAAAATACTAATTTAAAAATTAAATGTTTTAATATAAATATTGTTACATTTTATTTTTTAAAAGGCTTTAAAAATAAAACTTAGATAAATTTAATAAGAACTTTGGTTGAATAAGCAGATTATAATAGAATTATATAAAAATGTACACAAAATTACTATTGCATCACTTTTACACTAAGGTGCATGCTATTTTCCTTTAATATTAAGAAAATTAGGTTGAGTTCTACCATGAATGTGAAAAGAAGCTTGTCCACTATTTCTTCATGAGCTATTTTTTAAAAATCAATGTTCTTCTAAAATTGAAGGTACAGTATAAAGAGTAAAACTCCAGTGGAGCCGACATTAATCTAGAGCTTCAGTTTAACTATCAAAAATGAATTATGTATACAAATATATTAATTTTTTAAATAGATGATAGATGTTCAAAATCTAAATAAATAATAGAAACAATCCAACTAAAGGTGTTCAGATGGTGCCCAGGAGTTGTCGGAGTTAGCACAGCTTCTGTTTCTAGAGAAGAAGGTGACACTACCAGTGATATGATCAGAGAGAAAGTGGTGGCATGAGATAGCACTGGGAATTTTTATCAGAGACTATTAAAATTTACTTTAGAATTATTTTGGTATATAAAGGAAAGTCTTCTTTGCTGACAATTCATAGCTTTCTGGTCATCTTAGGGCATTTAAAAAAAATAAAAACTGTAGAAAAATAGATATTATCCATAGTAATATTAAAATATTACTGTATTAATATTGTTATATATGTTATTATAAATAAACAGTAGCTTTTATCTAAATACTACTCATAGGACATCATTCTTCTGGAACATGTGCAAACTCACATCTTTATTGTAATGCTCATTCACCTTCTCAGGTGATGTGTGAGACCATGCATGAGGAATGAACCAGATCACAACTGGCTTCCTGAACTAAAAAGCTCAAACTTAGTGGCTGCAGGCCTTTTCTCAAATTTTTTGTTGAGGTTTAGGTTAAAAAAAAAAAAAAAATATATATATATATATATATATATATATATATATATATATATATATATATAAAGGGAAGGAGGAAGGGAATGAGGTTCATTTTTCTGGAAAACTGAGGCAAGTTAATAGACAACTTTTTAAAGTAAATTTGTCTCACCCTGTAACACACTAATGGCCACTGTATTTTTAATAATCTATTTTTTTGTTGTTGGACAGGTAATCCTTCAAAATATTGTAGCCACTAATCACTATCATACAATGATTATTCTTAATATTAGAAATGTGAGGAAGGCATTGTTATCCTAATCTTTTAATTTGACAGGTAGCTTATAAAATAAAATAGTACTTTTAAATTATAATACAAAGGGGTAAGGAAAAAAGTAATCATTATAGTTTGCAGCCAGTTAAAACTATATTTCTTTTATTTTTGAGTTGTATTGTTCTAATGAGATAAGACTATTCTTCTAATAGTCCTCCTTTCTTTTGTTGCCCCTTCATTCATTCATTGTATTTAATAGGATACTCATTTACACATTTTCAAATCACATCTGGTGGTGCAGCTTGTGAGTTTTATTGCTAACATTAGGCCACAGTGTAGAAGAGCCCACATCTCTTTCCTCTACCATTTTATTAAGAACATCTCAGAATTCTATAACACACCTTTTTCCCCAACAAATGGCAGGGACCAAGTGAAAACATCCATGAAATTTGGAAGCCAGTATGGATGAGGAGAACAGTTGAATTGCCTGATATTCATGACATTGTTCTCATACTTCAATACCGCAGCTGAAAAAACAAAAAAGATGTTAGATTCATAAGCACATATTTCTGTTTCTCCACGTGACTTTAGTTGGTCAAGAAAATTCAATGATTTGAGTTAAGTTGCAAACTACAGAGGTGAATCCCTTAATTGGTCATGAATGTTTATGGTACTTACGGGCTTAAACTTCACTATTATGTAATTGCATAATATATGAATACTAAATATGAAACAGAATTATAATTTGGCAAGTCCTTATATAAAAGAGTTAATCAAATGTCTGTCAGGAATTGAATCAAGCTAAGTTAGTTTGACATAGTGTAATAATCTCAAATATTTAAACTGAATTTATTTCTATTTTTTAAGCACATTTTCCCCCAGTAGAATCATAATAGTTGTACAAAATAGCTTAAATTAGATTGCACTATTGACTTAAAGTAAAATGTTTGGATTGAATTCTACATAAAATAATATGCTGATATCTGACTCCGCCCTTGACTTCTGAAAAGGATGTACCATCTATGACTGAGGAAGATGACTCTGCTTCACTCTGCTTTGTGGGTGCCTATAGGGTAGATACACCCCTACCCAGACTTTTATAGTTGCAGAGATCCTAAGAGTCGCAGGTCTAACCAGATTCAGAAATTCATTCTCTGGCAATCTTGATACAGGATTAGCAGGTCTCTGTAAGTACTTTCCAATGAAGGAAAAGCTACCTGTTTTAATGAGGTCATCTGTTCCATAAACAGACAATTTTAAGTTGTAAGAAATTTTCAGATTGAGTTTAAATCTTTTTTTTTTTTTTTAAACCACTCCATAATCTTAGTTTTGCCTTTAGGAAAAATACAGAACAAGTATACATCTGTTTCTAAATGACAGTTTTTTAAATACTAGGAGCAATACTTTCGTATCATAGTATCCTGAACTTCAGCAAGATTTCACTTTTATTATCCTTTCATAGCATAACCAACAATTTATTAGTGGAGATTACTGTACAGATCCTAAATTATGTCAAATGGGTTTGTTCTGTTCTTGTTTAGAGGTCTAAAATATAGAAAAAGTAAATATTTCTTTGCTTTTAAATAATTTTTAGACTGACTTTTACCTAAGGATATGTTGTTAGCATGTAATTATAGATAATAAAACAAAGATTTTCGTTAAAAATTGATATTTGAAAAGTTACTGAAAGTTTACTGAGTTTGAACTTTTCCATTAATGTTTGCACTAAATATCACTTAACTCCTTACTTAACATATTTAATATAACATTGCTTTCATAACTTTACATTTGCTCTTCCACCTGGAATATTTTCTCAGAAACCTATAAATATCCAAATTCTTCCCATCCTCTGGTGTCCAGTCTAAACACTATAGTCTCAGTGAAATCTTTTTTGATTTCTTCTGGAAGATGTAATCTTTCCATTCCTTGAATTCCAAAAGCCCCTGTTTTATACTTTCATATTACATTTATTATTAAATTTTAGTCATAGCTATTCTATGTATATGGATATACACCCAACTTCTATTTCTTTAAGAAAAAGTATCATACATCAGGTTTTCTATTTCTTTATGCTTCATATACCATTATCTCAGTATAGATGCTCAGAAGCTAAAGATACATCTTGATATTTCCCCTACAACCTTTTTCAAGAAAATTCTTCTTAGTCCCTTTGACCCTTCCTCATAGGAGATGGCTTCTACAGTCTTTTCCTCATCCTGTGCATCTTTATTCTGGATGCATGCCACAGTGCAATGTTGCTGTTAAAGTGTGGTCCAGAACTAATATAATCTTAGTGGGTTAGATCAGTGCAGGATATGGAGAGAATGGAGAACTTTCTATGATTGATGTTTTCCGCAGCTTGCAGATAACTAAAATCATACTTGAGAAAGTATGGCCTTTGCTTTGAATTATATCTTCCTGACCAATGAGGAATCACAGAAACCAGAATTACAGACACTTTGGGAATAAGAACTGCAGATAGTGCAGTTGATGTTGATATAAAAGGAGTTACTCTCTTCTTCCCATGGAATTCTGAATCCTGAATATATTTCTGTAAACCCATTCTTTTTTATATTATCCTATCACTTATGTCATATGTCGTCTGGCCTAAAGATACATTCATATAATATTAAAAGATGTAAAATATAAAAAACATGGCAAATTATCATGTTACTGTTTCTGATATGCCAGATGGCAAAGGTCAAGTATTTCCTTTGCTACCTGAGCACTGATTCCAAGGTTAAAGGTCTTTACTATTTTGGAATACTGTATATGCATTAACAGGAGTGTATCCTCATATTTTCAAAAGAATGCTTTAAGTTTCTAAGTTGTCTTTTTGAAGAGTAATTTCTCCTCTGAGTTTTCTCCACTTTGTATTAGCATTAGATTTGTACAGCAGGAGGAAAGAAAATAAATGTGATGACTAACAGAGCCCGGGAAGAATGGGAGAGACTTTCTATAGTGATTTAATCCTTATTACAGATCTGAGAAGCAGGTGTGACTGCCCTTATATTACAAACTAGAAATTGGGAAATGAAGTGACTTGCTCAAGATCATGCAACCGGTAACTGGAAGATCTTGTATTTAAACTCAGTATTTACTGACAGCAAATTCATTGCCTTTTCACCATTCCCTTCTGTCTCTCATAAATTATAAATGTATGAATTCTAGTCCTAGATGTTACACTAACTTAATTTTCAATATGGTATTCATAATAAAAGACACTTTAGCTTTGCCAAAATACATGATTGAGCAAAATGAAATAGGATACAAATTCACGAGTGAGAGTAAGTGTTGTCTCACAGATAAAACAGTTGTTTTGTGGCTGGTGACAGAAAGCATTTATTCATTTGACATTGCTCTACACAATTTAGCTGAGTGCCTACTGACAAAGCAGATACTGTCTTCAGATTTTATTTTTGTTTAATAGCAGAAATGCTAAATTTTATCACTAGTTACGTTTACAAAACAACTATACACCAGGCACTATATTTGGTTCTTTACAAACATAATTACAAATCTTCACAATATCCCTCAAAAATAATTCTTACCATTTGCATTAGAAAATAAATGAACAGAGAGGTTACTTGCCCAAGGTCACACGTGAGAAGCAGCAAATCTCAGTTGTGGCCAGAATCTAAAGTCCCTGATCTTTCTAGATTCCATGATAGTTTCACTCTAACTACATAAATCATTAAATGCCAACCAAATTTTGGACACAGATTCTCCGTCCACATTTATTCTTTTTTAAAAAAGAGCACTGGACTGGAAAGCCAAGAGCCTAGATGCTAGATGGAGTCTGTCATTAATTACTCACGAGACCCAAGGTCACTAAATGTCCCCAGGTCTCCATTACCTCACTCAACTACATGGAGTTTTTGAGATAATTTATGACTTCTTCCAGATCTGAATAATGTTAATGAACTTCTGGAACAAAGATCTCATCATTAATGCAATGATTGGTAAATATTCTCAGTAATTCTATAGGCTATCAATGGAACTGTTTTATTTTTCTATAGATTACAAAAACTTAATGTAAATGTGCTAATATGTATTTTTTCTTAAGCAACATAAAATATTCATGCCAAAACACTTCTTGAATAACATCACATTAATAAATTACTCATGAATTTTTATGTTTTGTATAATATATATATCACAAAAATACATGCAAAAAATTCAACCAAAACAGTCCCAAATATCTACAGTCACGAAATTCACAGTTAGCATTTCATCTTCCACCTCCCACACCCTCCGCCCCTGCCACCTGCCTTTGTTACTGGGATTACAAAACTCAACTGAGCCCTTGCAGTGTACTCTTCTCTGAAGTACTTGAAAGACGTTTATCTCCAATGCAATATAAATAATACAAATGGTTGTACTTCAAGAATTGCTAGAGACCACCACCTGAGACCTTGTCTGAGAAAGAGAAAAAAAAAGAACCAAGTCTCCCATCAGGGAACTCCTCTCTCTTCTATTCCTCATGACCTAGTGTCATCTAACAATTGTATCAGAGGCCCAGAGAGGGATTATGATGTGTATGGGCCTCACATTGATAATCACAAATTAAGGAGATCAGATAGCACAGAAACAAAGGCTCTTTTGTTGCACACACAGGTGTGAAGAACAGCCAAAAGAAAATTTAGTATGTAATGGAAAGAATACTAATTCCTCATGAATCTGGAGGTCTGATCGTCAGTTCTTTCTCTGATGTCAAAAGTATGATCTTAAAGTTATGCCATTACTTGGTCCAATCATTTTATCACACCTGCAGAACCCTACACAAGCATGTCAGGCATGTTTATGTGAAAGATATAAAAGCAGTAATCAAGTACTGCTCCTACTTGGGGATAGGAACACAACTATGCCCCCCTGAGAGCAGTGAAACCCAAGGAATAGAATCTAGATCTTAATCCATCCCTCTGTCTACCAAATTATGCACTTAATTACTAGGCCATATCCAAAACTAAAAGAATGTCGTTTACTTCAAAATTTGAAATTTTAATGGTACAAAACCCAACATTTTGTAGGAACTTGATAACACAAGGCAACAGGTGACAAAATAAAAAAATCAAAAGAGAGCTTCTAATTTAAGAGAAGCTGTCAAAATATTGCTCACAAGATGCACTGACCCCCTCACCAGGCCAAGTGGATTTCAAGGGGAATATAAAGCTCCTTTACTGAAAGCCTTTATAGTATAGAAACTGTAATGCTCCCAACATACCTCTGGCATTCTCAATACTTGGGCTGCTTTAAAATAGGGGAGTGGAGAGGTCAAAAGAATGGAAATCATGAATTTTACTTCCTTTCTCACCCTTCTGCTAACATTTTTTTATATTCTTAACTCCAATCTACTATCCATTCCCACCTTCAAGAAATGGGACAAAGGAACAGAAAAGAAACAAAGATGAGAAGAAAGAAAATGGGGGCACTCCAGAAGCATTATAATCCATCCAAAAGTAGAAAAAAATCCAGAATAGACCAAGAATGTTTTTTCTTTTCAATTCTTCGACATGAAGATACCTTAGCAGAAAAACTAGCCTTAGTGTGTTATTTTGGCAAAGTCCTACCATCACATAAGGAGGCATAGATAAAATTTTTGAGTTAGGACCTGTTTAATGTCTTTTGGCCATAGTTTAGGATTAAGCTGGTATGCTGCATGAAAGGGCTTTGATTCTGGGAGAGATGCAATAAATTTTTTTAATTGTATTTTCCCATGAAAATGATCTTTAAGGGTACAGTTTTCATTTAAGATTTTATGAACATATATATGTATATTTACATATGTCATAGTTTTTGTAGTACATATTATAGCATCTATGAATATAATCTCTAGGATTCCTCCCATTTCAAAATCCGACTTCTAATTTTTTTTTTTACCCTCAATGTCCTGTACTTACGTAATGAATTCTCCTCTAAAAAGATTCCTTTTTTTAAATTAATTAAATTTTTTTTTTTTATAATCAGCTGCTTATGTTAAGGAAAACTTACTAATTCATCAGGATTACTATATTTGGTGAGTAAGGACTAATAATTCACTTTTACTCTATAGTCCATAAGATTATACACAAAGTAATTGTTCATGTTATTTATAAAGATGAATTTCATGTCCTCAATTTCTAGGCAATTTTTAGGTAATTTTATCATAATGATATTCTTCAGTATGGGTTTCTTAAGAAATTTAATGTTTAAATTGTTTAATTCAATATTTAACATAGGGTTTTTCTGCAGGTAGATTCTCAGTAACTTCCAACCTAAACTATTTTATTATTAATAGATATAAACAGTAGATATATCTAATTTCTTTGAAGCTATGAGCTAATGATTTGCATTTCTCAAGACACACACATATGCTACTATATATCATCCTTTTATGCCCATATCTAACCCCTGCCCCACTCCTCTTACCTTGTGAATGCATCCTTCATGGCACCTATGACACTACACCTTCTTTACCTTTGTTACAAGTCTTTTATATAAAATTTGGATGATAATACCAGATATATATACAAAATAATGTGAGCTAATCTTCTGATTGTGCTTGTATATGTAAATGCGTGTTGTATATGTGTTGTGTTTCTCTTATTATCATCTTAGTAAATTCTGAACCAGGTTATTATTCAAATATAGAACTTTTGGTAAAGTAAGTAGAAGGAAGATGATGAAAGGGGTAAAGAAAACATAGATCTCTATTTTTTCTAGTGCTTTGTAGCGTATTTGGCAAATGGTTAATATTCAGTAGTGTTGAGTGAAGAAACTATCTAAGAAAAAAAATAGAGAAAGGACAGAAAAAGAGAGTAAGAAAAAAAGGCAGGCAAGCAGAGAAAGGGAAAACAAAGAAAAAATTTCAGAAATATAAAACATAAAACTTGTCAGGACACTAACAATCTAACTGCATATAAACAGAAATTGAATGCAAGCATGAAGGAACTTAGGAAAAAGGTAATATGTCACTTCAG
>PVKZ01003745.1:0-116222 GCA_004027375.1 Macroglossus sobrinus | reverse complement strand
TAAAGCCATCTAAACTGAGGTCTCCCAAATTTCCTCATCAACTCCAAAATTACCTAGCTAATGCCAGGTAATTCCTCCTTTCTTCCTTTCATTATACACCTTCCTCTTCAAAATAATTTCTAGACCCAGGGTCTTCATATTTTCCCCTTTTCCATTCCTTTTGTGGATTGTTCCCAGCACCTTTCTCTCTCTCTTTTTAACAGCAGTATCTGACATCTATTAGTGCTACTGCTTCATCTCCTTGCTTCTCGTTTGCTATAAACATGCTCAGAAATAAAAGCAAGATAATGCTGTTTCTTGCCCCGTGCGTGTCTTGAACTATCCGATGCCTTTTCTTCCCGGTTTCTCCGAAGAGAAGTTGATACCCTGTCAATTCAGAGCATGGTCTGAAGACCAGCAATATCAGAAAAACATTAGGGTCAAATAATTAACTTCTGCGGATCCATAAGTACAAGGATTCCAAACTGAGAAATTTAGGGTATTAGGGGAAGAAAGAGAAACATCAGAGTTAAAGTTTACATTTTAAAGTTTTCGTTTTCTTATTTGTATCCGTAACATTTTCCTCAAATATAGATACAAAAAATAGAGCTCTACATAATCAGGTGCTTCAATCTGTAATGCCTTCCCAACAGGGAGAGAAAGAGGACGAGAAAGGACATTTTGCTGTACTTTTCTGACAAGTTTTGGTGCTGGAAGCTCACTTTTATTTTTTCCGCATTTCCAATACTCTGCTCTGACATTGTCTAAAGAATTATTTTACTAACTTCCAGTACATATATCTAATTTTTCTTTCATTGACCCTCTATATTTTTCGCCTTTCTTCTTCTTCTTTTTTTTAAAATTCTTTTCCTGTTTTTTTTTTTTTATTTCTTGAGTTTCCTCAAGAAATTATGAAGGATAACAAATAATGTAGGTCCTTTAGTGACACTATCAGTTTAACCTGTTGCTGATACCAGATAACGAATACAACTGACCTTTCACTTCTCTTTCCCTTACTCTGCATTTAATAGGTGATTTTCTTTGGCTATGAAGATTCATGTTTTAAGCCAACATTCTGTCAATTACTTTTTTACAAAATAGAGTTTTTACCTCCTACTTGCTCATTAAGTATGTTTTTTTCTCTTTGATCTGCAGCTTCAGATAAGTGATCAACATACTCCTTTGGTACCAGATATAGTATACTACTGATCATTTCTCTTTACTATGTTTTCTTTTTTCTTCTTTATTGAAATATAATAGACAATTAGTTACTTGTATTTACATTATACAATTTAATGGTTTTTCAAATGGTTGGCATATGATAATATACTAGTTTCAGTAGTACAGTATAGTGATCAGAGATCCACATAACTTGCAAAGTGATTACTCCACTTTATCTAGTACCTCTTTTTCCCCTTACATATTTATTACATTATTAACAATCTTCCCCATGCTACACTCTACATCTCTAAGTCTATTCTGCAACTATCCGTTTGTACCTCTTAATCCCTTTGCCATTTTTTTGTCCCTGTGAACCCCCATCCCATCTATTACCTCTAAGTATTCTCTGTATCTATGCTTTAACTGTTGTTTATTTTGTTTTTTAGATTCCACATTTATATTTGTCTTTCTCTATCTGACCCATTTCATTCTGTGCAATACCCTTTATATCCATGAAGGCAATGTCTTTTGCCATCCCCTTCCTTTTAGTCTGTGTGTGTCTTTTAATCTGAAGTGAGTCTCTTGTAGGCAGCATATGTAAGAGTATTGTTTTCTTATCCATTCAGCCACTCTATCTTTTGATTGGGGCACTTAATTCTTTTCTATTTGAGGTACTTGTTGATAGAAAGGTAGTTATTACCATTCTTTATTCCTGTTTTTGATATATATTTTTTCTTCTTAAAGAAGTCCTCCAACATTTCCTTTAATGCTGGCTTGGTGATGATAAAATCCTTTAGTTTATTTTTGTCTGGGAAGCTCTTTACCTGTCCTTCAACTCTAAATGATAGCTTTGCTGAATAAAGTAATCTTGGTTGTAGATTCTGGGTCTTCATCATGTCAAATATTTTGTGGCAAGCCCTTCTGTCCCGAATAGCTTCTTTTCAGAAAGCAGCTGCCAGTCTTATGGGTGCTCCCTTGGAGGTAACTGTTTGTCTCTTGCTGCTTTTAAGATTTTCTCTTTGTATTTAAACTTTGGTATTTTAATTATGATGTGCCCTAGTTTGAGCCTCTTTGGTTTCCTATTTTGGGGATTCCCTGAACATCCTGAGGTTTTATGTCTATTTCCTTCACCAGGTTAGGAAAGTTCTCCATTATTATTTATTCAAATAGCTCTTCAACACCCTGTTTTCATTTAGGTACTGCTATGAAATGGATTAATTTCTTTAGTAATAATGTCTCATAAGCACCTTACATTAGTGTTATAGTCTTGGCTTCTTTTTTCTTGCCATTCTGATTGAGTGCCCTTGGCTTTCCCATCCTCTAGATAGGTCATTTAATCCTCTTCTTTATTCACTTTGTTTATTCCATTTAATATACTTCTCATCTCCGATAACATGTTCTTCATTTCTGACTGGTCCCCTTTTATAATTTCCATTTCAATTTTTATGTTTTTTTAATCTTTGTTGAAGTTCTCCCTGAATTCATCTACACTTACCATAAGTTTATAACCAGTGTTTTGAACTCTGCATCTGTTAGATTGCTTGACTTCATTATTTCTGGATCTCTGTTCTGTTCTCTCATATGATTTCCACTTATGTGTCTTCCCATTTTGGCTGCCTTTCTGTGTCTGTTTCTATTTACTAAGCAAAATTGTTAAGTCTCCCTGTCTTATTAGTGTGGATTTGTGTAGTAGGTGTC
This sequence comes from Macroglossus sobrinus, assembly GCA_004027375.1. Taxonomy (NCBI): domain Eukaryota; kingdom Metazoa; phylum Chordata; class Mammalia; order Chiroptera; family Pteropodidae; genus Macroglossus; species Macroglossus sobrinus. The sequence goes on along the minus strand of PVKZ01003745.1, from coordinate 113,384 downwards.
CAGTGGCACAGTCCTGAGAGGAGTTCAGCTGCAGGCCAAATTTAGCCCATGTCTGTGCCCCTCTGGGGTCATCTGCTAAGATTCAGCAAGTAACCCACAGATTCCGTGCTTGTAGACACCTCAAAAGGCCATACCAGAAACCAAGGCCAGCTGCCACAAGAATGAGTCTAGGCGCTACTTTGCAAGGAGCACCTGACACGCAGAGGATACACTAGATGTGGCTTGGGTGGGGCTGAGAGCTGAGATAGGCAGGGTTTCAGGGAATCTTCTGGGCGGAGACCTCTGTTAATCCACTTTGATGACATCAGGGCTATGGCAACACTGTGTCTGTGCACTGAGAGAAGGGAGGGCTCAACAGAGGATCAGTGGATACCACTGGCATTTCTGTACAGAGTCAATCTCTCCTCAACCCTCACTCTGAGTGTTCCTTTATAAGTCCCTTTGCAGCTGAACTGGCATTGGTACTCAGTGCAAACAGTTTCATCATCAAAAAGTCCACTCGAGGACACAGCACCGTTAAGAAGTGTCTGCTGCTGCAGCCTCAGTCCCACTCAGCCATTCAGGATCAGGCAGCCTCATGTCCTCACCTCGTCCTACCTCTGCCATTGCAGGGTGTGTTCTTGAATTTCTCTCTAGTTGTATGGCTTGTTCATCTAGATCCCAGGTGATTTTTCCTTGCCGTTCTCTCCTTGTTTTTGTCAAAACTTTGATTTGGTTCAGAGGAATGAACAGAACCTCTAGCATCTATGACATTTTTCCGCCCCCGTTTCTCTTTTCTTACTCTGCATTTAATAAGTGATTTTCTTTGGCTATTCGACTATATGAAGATTCATGTTTAAAGCTAACATTCTGTTAATTACTTTTTTTACAAAATGCAGTCCTTACCTCCTATTTGCCCATATACTATGCTTTTTCTTCTTTGATCTGCAGCTCCAGATAAGTAATCAACACACTCTTTTAGTGTATTGGCAAAGAAATTCTGTTAAAATTTACATCAATAATAAGTTGAATTAACATTTCTAAGTTCTTTCTAAGAAAATATCTAAATTCCCTACATTAAAAGCCATTAGACTTAAAAATAAGAGAAGCATGTATTGAAAATCAAAACATTAGATAGAAAACTTCATATTATGCTCTCTAAATCAAGTCCATCTTTGGTCTTCATTTGGATACTCTCAGATAGATACTTAAGCATGGAAGACCAGAGTAAATACTTTCATAGACAAAATACTGCTTTATACACACACATCAACAGGGAACAAACTTCAAAATATCTATTCTACTTTGCATTCCTGACAAGATAAAAGAACATTTTGAAATATATGTATTTAAATAAATTCTTTAATAAGTATACTTATTAAACACTTTAATAAGTGTACTATTCTTTAATAAGTACACTTTAATAAGTGTAATAAGTGTAAATTTAAAATATTTCTAATATCAAAATTTTGTTAGTGTTAAAATTAGATACTGGCATGATAGAACCTTGGAGCATGCCATATTGAGTATAATAGATCATTGTAGGACCTGTTTCACTTAGTAAACAAGGGCTTATAAAAGCTATTATTGGATTAATTTTTGATAGAAAAAATTATTGAACAAAATGGCAGAGCAGTAAGTAAAACTTTTTTAAAAATTATGATAAGAATAGCAAGAAATTACATAGTTATGCTACTCTTCCAAAAAGATTAGTAAACTTTAATAAAGAAAGAATGACAGTATTTATTTATTAAGCATAATAAATAGTGCCAGGCACTATTTATACACGTTTGTTTATTTTTTATATACAAAAACAATATGTTTGTATGATGGTAGTTCCCCCACTTTCTGTTTTCTGGTCATTCCAAGATACTACGGTAAAATGAAGAATAGATGTGATACATTGTTCTGTCTAGCATGTCCTTCTCCCATAATTTCATTTAATTGGTTCCTTTTCATACCTCACTTGGGCGATTTTTTCACACATTCAGAAAGAACTTTACTGACCAAGTAAATTATACTCCTGTTTCCATATTCTAAGTATAAGCTGCCCCAATATCTCTAAACTAACATTGTTTATTTTCTCTACATGAAGCACTTATGGTGACTTATAATGGATTGTTGTTTGCATGTTTTTCTGCTCCTATTGCTACAGTCTAATGTCTCAACTTCTAGATTTAGTGTATATCTGTTTAGTGCATAGTTGGTATTCCATAACAGAAATTTACTTCTGGTTAAACATTTAATAATCTTATTAAAAAGGCCTCAAGTACGAAAGCACTATATATCCATAGGACAGAGGTCCTCAACATTTTTGGCACCAAGGGACCGGTGTTCCTATGAGAATCTAATGCCTGATGATCTGAAGTGGAGCTGAGGTGGTGATGCTACACTGGGAAGCACTTGCAAATATAAATGAAGTTTCGCTCACTTGCCTGCCCCTTATCTCCTGCTGTATGGCCCAGTTCCTAACAGGTCATGGACGAGTACTGGTCCATGGCCCAGGGGTTGGGGACCCTCACTATAGGATATCACAAGTAACTATTATAACTTAACATCCCCAGGATTCAAAATTCACATGCCCATTCTAACTTTCCCATTCTTTTATGACAATACTGCCATTTCATTGTTTTTTAGATTTACAAAAAACTTTCTCAATATTTAGTTAAGTAATTAAATACCACTATAATCATTGTGTTTTACATTTCCTAGCACCATTTACAGTTTACTAAGTTATTTCCCCTTTTTTACATTTGTTCATTACACATACCTGAAGGGTAGGTATTAGTAGTATTCTTATGAATGAGGTCACTGACATTCCAACAGGTTAAATACAAATTTTCCAAGATTTCATAGATCAGAAGTGACCAATCCAGGATGCCAGCATATTTTTAGACTTCAAATACAGTATTTGAGCCATTAGGCATCAGATGCCTATGTCTAAGAGATCATGCCTTTCTTATCTCTTTTCATAGTTGTCACCGTAGATTAGCTCACTACTATATACTTAAATTACTACAAGTATAGTTGCCATAAAGATATTCGAAATATGCTATTTTTACTCTCCAAAAAAGCTGTTTCTTGCAGAATCTACTTAACAGTACAAATATAATATAACTTCAAAATCCCTTTCATTATTTTCTTGTATTCCAAGGTATTAAAAAAAAAAAAAGTAGAATCCAATGTTTGGCCACAGATTGACCTAAAATAATTCTTTCGTTTTTAGATAAACTTAACTTCAGAACCCAAACTGATTCCTTATGACTTTTAATCTTTAATTTTTATACTATATTACCTTGAATTCAGAATTGTCTGATGCAGTATTGTTGTATTTATAAGTTAGCAGTTACAGGTTAAAGACATATGAAAATATTTTTATGTGCTAATGCACAGGTGAGATATTAAAGTCAAAGCATACTTTTATGTTTTAACATTACTCAATTCTATTATTAAAATAATAATAATAACAATAAAAAAATAGACAGTACCTCAGAATCCCAAGGTGATGCTACATCTTCTGCTTCTTCTATTCCTAATGCCAACATTTTAACAATAAAATGTAAGTATAGATATATTAATGTGATTTGTTAGTAGAAATTTAAGGTACATATCAAGGCTAAATATATAAATATTTTGATAATATAAAAGTAATAGCAGAAAAATATTCTGGGTATTAAAACTTTGGCAAGAACAAAAGTCAGTTGTTGGGATACTTTTGAAGAAAGACAGCAAAAAATATATACTTAAATAAAATGGATCACCACATTTTAGATTGGTTTATACCACCATGGAAGAAGAGAAAATATATATAAATAGGCACTACATTACCACTGGTATCATTTTCATGTGCTCCATCAACATAAGTCAAATTGTCCTTATTTCTTTGCTCTTGTGGAGTCCTTTCATTAATATCCATAACATTTTCTTTGTTTCCAACTGCCAGCTTTGTTACTTCTTCCTATGAAAACAAAAAAAAACCCAAAAACAAAACTTGAGAAAATACCATATTCATTGACTTGCTCATTCAATCAATCAGGAAGAAAATAAATATATACTGTATCTATCAAATCACAGGCAATTACCTGAGAAAAGTGGAAATATAAGTGAATGATTTCATCCTATATGCTATAAGAATAGGAAAGTATCATTTGCTACATGTGCAACTGAAGTGAAAAATGTATAGTAAAGACACGAAAAAGAACAAGTCTGGAGAACTCAGGAAATGCTGCAAAGATAGGCTGTATCTTGAGAGATACATGTAGAGGGAGGGTGTTAAGGACATGCTAGAAAGGGCAGGATGAGCAAAAGCATGAGGTATATAACAGCATAGTAAGTGAGGGCAGCAAAGTAATGTACTAAGACTGGGAATGGAATGGAGAGAGAAAACAGGAGAATCAGACACAGCAAACAAGTGTCATGTTGGCATATGAGTTTTATCCTCATGTATTGAAGAGGCAAAAATGAGAAGATGACACATCATCACCAACATACTTTAAAACAGCCAGTCTGGCAGCAGTGTAAATGTGAACATAAAAAATGCAAAACTAGAAAAGAGTATTTTAAAATTAAAGGTGAAAAAATGTATTATGGTAATAAGATAAACAAAATCATCAATGGGTAGAAAATATTAAACTTAGTGTGTGACTGGATGTGGTGATTCTAGGGAATGTTAGAGTCCAGAACTTTTTATGCTTCAATGTTGCAGTGGTGGATTTACGAGGATGGAGAGAACAGATGAAAGAACAGATTACAGGAGTCAGTGAAAAGGAAAAGGGCCAGGGGCAATGTCTTTAGTTTGGGACAAGTTGAAGGTACACAGGGGACTTAGAAGAAAGATCTGGATAAATACATTTGGAGTAGAATCAGGTGACCTTACTCAGGGAAAGCATATGATAATAAGAAAATAGATGTTTGTAAAAAGACATTAATCTGATATAATTAAATAATGCAAACCTACACAGAACATGTGAAATTTTAAATATAAAAACAAGAGCAGGGGAATAAAAACATGAGATTCAATTGTTCCATTATATATTTCAAATTCTTTTCAACAATGTAAAATACTCTTTTAAAAATCTGAGCAAATATTTATTTTTGGCTTATTATAATGAGAAGCATTTTAAGTTTAATGAACAACATTGATTGTCAAACACCAATTTATGATGTTACAAGATGACCTTTTATTAAAAATTAATTTTAAAGGACAAGTTTTAAATTCTAGGAGAGAAATGGTAATGTAACTACAAGAAAGGCAAATGAAATATGAGGCATTTTTAAGTACTATTATAATGTATGAGAGAAATATAAATCCCTATTTTTAAATTCACATGGTTTTCTCATTCCCCTGTGAACAGCACACTAATAGCACTAATTTCCTATCTCTTCTATTTATTATGTAGATAAAGACTGAAGAAAAAATATCTAGTACTAAAAATTATAAAACTATGATTATTTCAGTTGAAAATTTTAAAGTCTTCAAACACATCCATGATTACCAAGCTGGAGTGAATGAAGAAAAAGATTAAAACCTCAAGTCTCCCCAATGTCACACTTTTAGATAGGAAAGAATTTTCTTTTAAGGTTAACAACTATAATTACCAAAGTTAAAATTTTTAATAATAGTATTAAATGTACCCAGCATGGGTGATAACTTAAAAAGTAAAACATCATCTTGCAGAGATAATTTTGTATACTCTGTTGGTAATCTTCCTTTCCTTATAATTTTAAAGTAACAAGTATTTTTTAAGAAAAAAATCATAAATTATGATTTCATTCACTTGATGTGGGCATGTTTGTCTATTAATTGTGGTATTAGTAGGAAAAGGTCAATCAGTATCTCTAGCTCCAAGGGGCTTGTGAACTGCACACAGTCTTGGAGATATTTTCTGTATCAGTATAATGGCAAAACAGTTGTCTGTACACTCATAGGGGATCAAATAGATAACTCATGTAACTTCTACACAATGGAAATCTCTGCAGCCATTGCAAAGAACAAATATCTCAGAGATATTGTTAAGTAAAGAAAGCGAGAACTAAAGACTTGTATTTAGTGAGCCCATTTGGATGTTTTCAAATGTGTAATATCTTTATTTCAATGATTATTGTTATGACAGTATTCTTTTTTTTAGTGAGATAAATTTCACAAATCATAACTATTTCAAAGCAAACAATTCAGTAGCATTTAGGACATTCACAATGTTGTGCAACCATCAACTCTAGGTCCAAAATATTTTCATCACCCCAAAAGAAAATCTCATTTCTATTAAATAGTCACACCCCACTCCCCAACCACCATCCCCAGGCAATCACTTATCTGCCTTCTGTCTCTATAATTTAATTTAGTCTTGATGTTTCATATAAAAAAAATCATACAAGAAAAATTAAAAAAAAATCTCTACAGAAAAAATGTCTATTTTTTTCCTTTGAGAAGGTTGTAGTTTAAAATTAATTTTCTCCTTTAATGATTAGAGATTAAGAACCTTATTACAATAATCAGATACTTGAGTTTTAATTAGTGAAAAAACTAATAACGTACTTATTTCCGCTATCTTTATTTCACCCACCGAAATATAAAACACCTACGAAGAATACACCAAAGGGTAAGATAAGTTAATTAAGCAAATTAGATATGTACAATACAGTAAGATAAGTTAGAAAGTACATGAAATAGTAGGGTCAACTATTTATAATAAATCTGATAAGACCTAAAAGAGATTTTACTTTGCATTATCTATGAACAAAGCTTATGCCAAAATGAATATAAGACATCACTGAATTAAGCTTAAAAGTGAACATTAAAGAGAAAGAGTTCAAGTGAAATATTCAATAAGCAAAAAAAAAAAACTAAGAATTAAATTCTTTTTTAGTTTTTCATACAATTCAGCAATAAGTAACTGAGAAAAGTCTGAGCATTTTTCTTCTTTACCTGGCTTTGTTTTGCATTTAAAATAAATTCTATTATATTTTATAATATAGCGAATTTCTACTCTTAGTTACCCCCGCCCCCCCATTGTGTTGTGTCATTATAATAATCTCCTCATCTTAACTCTCTCATTAAAACTTGATGTTTATTTGGCCCTTCTTAAATAAACTTTTCCTTTACATCCTCATCTTCATATTCATCTAGCTGTCCTTTCTAGTTGCTTTCTATTTCTCTCTTTCCACCTAAGAATTGTTTACTTAGACGAACCTTTACAAATCCCAGTTCTGTACATAAATGTCTCTTGTTATTTCACTTGTTTTCTATTATCATCTTGAAGACTCACATTTCTTTCTAAGATCCTTTTCATTACTACAAGGATCAGGGGGATAGTTTGTGAAGAAGCATAGGGAAAACATTTAAAACAAAACAAACAACTTACTTTAGAATGACCAAGGACTACTAAAGACATGAATAAAGGTTTTAGAAGTGGTTCAGGTGATGGAAAATCAGGACGAGACCATTCCTGTTCTGTAGTTGCTGGTTTGGGAAGGGTTTCTACTACAGATTCAGTTTCACTATGAATTTATTGTCCTTATACAATGTTCCATTTTGCTTCTGCTATGGTAAAAGCAAAGTAAGGAGTGCATAAAAATATCTATAACTTCAAATCAGTGTTAATGTAAGAAGAAACAGTGTTCAGATAGCTTACTGTTTTTTAGGGATTGGTGAACAGCAGTCATTTTCTTTGCTAAACTTGGATTCATGACATTCTAGAAAAAAATTATATTTTTAAGTTTCAAATTTGATCTCAAGAATGATAATATTCACCATTACTCTCACTCAAAGGCCAAAGGCTTTGGAATCATTCATATGTAGATTTATATCCCAGTTCTTCTACTTACAAACCTACATCTCATGAGGTGAGGATTATGAGAAGACATAGTAAGCTCAAAAATGTTACTTTCCTGACCTGTAAATAATTATTATTCAAATATTCAATAGATTATAAATTTTACCCCTGGGTAGCTTAGAGTACTAGGGAACAAAAACTAACATTAAAAGTTTTAAATTATTTATTATATTTTGAAATGTATTTGCATGTTTTATATTTACATGAATTATCTCTTATGGGAGAAAATATGACAGTTTAATTTTTAGTAGTATCTTATAAAAGGTGGGTTGAAATAGCTTTCTCTTTGTCAAAAGCTAAAACTCAATGATCGTTTATATTTGCTACTCCTAAGAGAAAAAAAAAGATTAAACCGATGGGGCAATAATTAATAAATGAAAACTAACACATACAAAATATTAAACCATGGCCTCATATTGACAATGAGGACAGACAGATGTGGACTGAAAAAGCAGACACTGAAGAAATATTTTCTGCAAAGAAAAAATAGGCTAAACATAAAAAAGTTTGAGGAGGAAAAAGAAAAAAATGAGACAGTCACTCAAGTACAAGATAAAGACAAGGAAAAAAAATAAGAAGGTCAAACAAGTACAAGCTTAGGATGAATAAAGAAAACTCTAAGTAAGTAATATATGTGGGAATTTATATAAAATATGTTTGTAATGTATCAATAATACAACATATCAATAATAATATTATTAAGAATATTCGGTGAACAATAGACTACTTTTTCACTGTGTCCAAGTTTTTGAAACAACCGAAGTGCCTTTCCATAAATGACTGGATAAAGAGGTGGTGCATATGTACAATAGAATATTTCTCAACCAAAAGAAGAGGTGACATACTGCTATTTGCAAAAACATGGATAAATCTTGAGATTATCATGTTAAGCGAAATAAGTCAGACAGAAAAATTTGAGAACTATATGATTTCATTCACATGTGGGATATAAAACTGAAAGAACAAATGTACAAGACAAACAAACAGAGACTCATGAACATTGCCAACAGTTTTCTAGTTATCAGAAAGGAGGAGAGAAGCAGGGAGGTAGATAAGGGTAAAGGAGTCAAATATATGGTGAGGGAAGGAAATTTAACTGTTTTTGGTGAACATGTAAAGCAATATACATATAAAATATATTTGAACTATACACTGGAAATGTATATAAATTTATTAACTAATGTTATCCTAATAAATTTAAAAATGTTAAAAAATAATATTCTTTAATTTTAGAGCAGTTTTAGGTTCACAGCAAAATTGAGCAAAAAATTCAAAACCCAAACAAGCATCACTTGGACTGAGTGTGCCCTGTATATCTTGCTAGGCGGTCACCAGTTCAGCAACAGTAGAAGCCAGCCTCAGTTCACAGTATAGCCTATCCCAGGGGCTGCCAAGCTCAGTACAGGCAGCTACCAAATCCAGATCACTTTATAGCTCCTACTAGGTGGCCCTGGACCGATCACAAGTAGAAGCTGACCTGGGCCTGCACTGGAGCCCTCCCCAAGAGGCCCCAAAACCAACACACCTAGAACAGTTCCAGACCACATTAGTGAATTACCCAATTAGTTCTACAGTTGATATATAGAAAGAATGGACTCAGCTGGCCCCAGAGCCCTGCTTTAGTCACTTCCATTCCATGAGGTCAGTCCACACATTAACTGTTACTACATCACTATCAATAATTACTTTAACATGTAAATAGATTAAATGCTCCAATCAAAAGATTTAGGATGACTGAATAGATAAGAAAAAAAGACCCATACACATGAATTTAAACTAAAAAGATTTTGCGCAGCAAAAAAAAAAACCATCAACAACATGAAAAGAACATCTAAATATTGAAGAAGATATTTACTAATGATACATTCAATAAGGGGTTAATATCTAAAAAATATAAGAAACTCATATAACTTAACACCAAAAAGACAAACAATCCAATTAAAAATGGACAGAGAACCAGGATAGACATTTCTCCCAAAAGGACATACAGATAGACAAGAGACATTTGAAAGATACTCAAAATCATTTATTATAATAGAAATGCAAATTAAAACCATAATTAGATATCACCTTAACCTGTCAGAATGGTTATCATCAATAAATGAACAAACAACAACTGTTGGCAACAGATGTAAAGATAAAAGAAACCCTTATGCACTTTTGGTGGGATTATGCTTTGGTGAAGCCTCAATGAAAAGGCTAAAGAGCTTCCTCAAAACTTTTTAAACAGAATCACCATATGACCCAGCAGTCTCACTTCTAGGTATTTATCCAAAAAAAATTTAAAACACTAATTTGAAAAGATATATGTATCCCAATGTTCACTGCAGCATTAGTTACAATAGTCAAGATATGTAAGCAACTAGGAGTCCATCAACAGATAATTGGATAAGGAGAGGTGATACATAACTACATCAAAATGTTACTTGATTATGGTAAATCTTACCATTTGTGACAATATCAATAGACCTAGACAGTATTACGTTAAGTGAAATAAGTCAGAGAAAGACAACTGTATGATTTCACTTATTTGTAGAATTTGAAAAAATACATGAACAAAAGAGAAACAAGCTCATAGATACAGATTGATAGTTGCTGGGTGGGAAGCAGGTTGGAGAGCTGGTTGAAAAATTTAAATGGATGAAGAAGTACAAATTGGCAGTTACAAAGTAGTCAGGAAAATATAAAGTACGGATAGGGAGTATAGACAAAAATATAGTAATAAGTGTGTATGGTCTCAGGGAGTACTAGAATAATTGGAAAGATCATTTTATAAATTATATAAATGTCAAACCACTGTGGTGTACACCTGAACCTGACAAAACATTGAATGTCAACTGCAATTGAAATAAAAAATTTAAACAACCACCACAACAAAATTTCTGATTCTGACATTTTACTAATTCTGTTTCTAGAACTGGTTATTATTTTAAGCAAAACATGCATTCTACAGTTATACAAAGACTTTAAAATTTAATCTTAATATAACGATTTAGAACACAGTGGAATCTTTTTGTAATATAGCTTTTGAGAAAAAGAACTTAAAATTCTAAAATTCAATAATTTCTACTAGTCTAAATACAGAACCCAGAGCAGATATAGAGAAAACACTCCTTCCTAACAATTGTATTATACCCAAATAAAACTGTAGTAAAAAACAAACACTAAACAAACAAAAACCAAAAAACAAAAAGCCCAAATATAATATGCTGTAGAGTTTTGGAAATGAAAGTTACCAAGTAGATTTCACAATTATTACACTAAGTAATTGGCTCCATTAAAGATTTCATTTAGGCATGAGTTTTATTGTTGTTGCTGCTGTTTTTTAAGTCACCTTCAGAATCCATATCCTTGACCAAATGTCATATCTGTGTTATTGTGGGGAACCTTTCCAATATAATATTCCTATCACTATATATTTTCCAGCCGATTCTTTCTTTCAGATCCTACCTTTAGTACTTACCATAGTTAAACTAAGAGATTCAAGTAGTCATATTTCTATAAAATAGATTGTTCTGACCAATTTTCCATTACAAACACAATGATAGGTAGACAACTACTCAGTTTTAGAATATTCCACAAAACTAAATTCAGAGCAAAAAAAATAATAATTTCATTCAGGAGCATTTTACCTTGGCATGAAAACTAAAGTCTTCATTAACTGATGTAGGACATGAATCATCAATTCCAGGTTTGCTAAAAATATAAAGGAAAAATATAGACTTAAAATATACAACAAAAATATATGAATAATTTATTTTAAAAAAAAGGAGTGAAAGGTCATATGCCTATATATTAAATAAAGTTTCCTGACATAATTTAAAGTAGCTTCTGTTTTAGGAAGAGCTTTTAGTTATCTATTTCTGCCTCCACCACTCCCAACCAACAAAATATTTAATAAAGACACCCTCTAAGTTCCCATAACAAATAGTAATAGTCAATATATTAGCCAAGCCTGAGAGAGCATTGCTGTTCCAAAAGTCCTGAAGGCTGAATTGAAATCCAAGTAATGGCTGATGTAACTTTTGTAATCTGAACTAGAAAAAAATTTGATGACTTAACTCAAGGTAGAAAGGTACACTGTCTGCCCTGATTCAAAATCTATTCTGTTTCTCAAAAAATGGCAGTTTTAGTTCTTTAGCATAGAAATCACTACTTAAAGAGAGCCCATTTCTTCCTTCAACTCTCAAACAGTAGAGAGTTCCCTGAAATGTTAGAAATATTTGAAAGCAGAATGGACAAGTCAGTGAACAAATGTATATGTTGTTACTCTTCCCACTCCCAGGCCCCTCTTCTGTAGGACTCCACAGCACTCTCCAACCCTTAAAAATTCAGCCTCTAAAGGCATAGATGCCTGAAACAAGGATGTGCTCAAATGACTAAGAGTAGGAGCTCTCTATTTCCCTGCTCCTGGAAAACAAGCTAAATGGAGTCTCGGTTATACATTCCAAATATAGTCTTGTTAGCAGCCACTAAACTCCATTAAGATTTGACAGCCCTGCCCAATCCTGCATGTACATAGGAAAGACAGCAGCAAATTTGGAAGTTAGGCCATAAATTTATGGAGTTCAACAATCTCCAGTCCCCTAGGACTTGAGAATATCTAAGCCCCACTCTGGAAACTGGGGCACAGGTGGATTATAGTATATGTCTATGTGCTCTAAAAGCAATTTTTCTAGGGGCTCAGGTTATTTTTATTTTATTCACTTGAAAATGTTGGTAGTTTCCAATTCAACAAACCAAAAGAAACAAAAGCAGCAAGCTGTTCAGGACATCCTTGAACCACTTATTTTAATCCGCCTTTCTAGATAACTCCCAACATCCTGTGTTCTTCCTTCTTCCAATTTATTTTAATTATTCATAGACCCCAATATTCTGATCTCCTTTCCCCAGTCTTATCTCTCATCTTTTTTCTAACACCCTTAATAGGAATAAGGTTCTCTTGAATCTTGAGTTCCTCTGTTAATTCATGTTTATCCTCTTTCCCTTCCTTCACTAGATTCACTCTTCCCATCTTTCTATTTTAAAACATTAAATGCAAGATGATAAGGTTGAGTATTGTCTCAAAAACTTGAGTTTAAATCTCATTTTCATCACTTACTACATTTAAATAAGTCCCTTAAATCTCTTCGAGTTTCACATTCTCCATATAAACAACTTGACCAGAATATTAAAAATGGGTTATAGTATGGGAGGGTGCTTTAGTTTCACTAAAACTTTTGAGACCCCTGAAATTCTCTGTGCTGTGGATTCTGTATATAGAAAAATAGAGAATACTTAGCTGCCATAAGTGAAAAATATAACCAAATCAAACACATACCAGAAAAAGCAGAGAAGAAAGTAATAAATTAAGAAAACTCATGAAATAAGAAAAAAAAAGACTCTAGAAAAAAAGAGAAAAAACCTTTATAGACTATGCAAAGGTACTAGCCCAAAGTTAAAACTAGACTGGAAAAACAGTAAATAGAGAAATCAATTAGAAATATCCTCTAAAACATGATGAATTTAATTAACATAACATGGTCTATTCATAGTTATTCTTCACTTACAGTAAAACAATTCATATCGAGAAGAGTAAACATAATTAAACCTAAAGACACTTGTCTGATTAGGCCTTGCTCATGTAAAACCTATAGTTCTGCAGCCATAGATAATAGAGAAATGCTCTAAACCCTTTGATGGTAAAATCAAGTTACTAGTTATTGCTGCAACTGTCACGTATATTAAGACTATGCCTGGACAAACTGGGCTTCTTAGGCAAACTAAATCTAAGTTAAGACATAATTACATTGGACTATCTGAATCAAACTGACTTGAATCTGTATCTTGATGCCAGTGCTGCACAGTAAAGGTAGAGAGAGGGACTAGAAAATGGATTTGGGAGTGAAGCAGGCTAAAGGTCAAATCAGAGTCAGTCACTCTTTCACTATGGAATCACAGGTCAATGAATAAATCTCCCTGAACTACAATTGTCTAATTAATAAAAAAATGTGATATCAACATAAGATAATATATATTAAGCATGAAATACAGTGTCTAACTCAGAATAGAATACTCAACTGTTGATTTCTTTTCTCTTCATTCTCTTAGCATATAATTTTTAAGATCCTTAAAATCCTACCTGCTTATAGAGTCTTCTTCATAATTCTCACCCACTATTAAACAAAAAAGAAAAATAGATTTGAAATCAAAAACAGAAAAATACAGGACTAAAAAAAGTATCACACTGATGCTGTGTTAAGAGGTATTCATTTGGGATCAAGCCCGAAGACTATCCTAGAAAAAATATTAAGAATACTATTGATTGACTGACAATTAATAACCACTTTTACTTTTCCTCCTTTCAATATATATTAAATGCAAGAAAAACAGAATGGATTTTTCATAATTTAATACTTACAAGTGAACTGCTATTTATAATGATGATAATCCTAACCAAACTGAATCAACTGACAGAATATGGTGTCATTAGTACAATCAGTATCATAAACTAACAATGTTAAACTTAAATATTATCATTTTTCTGGACCTCTGTCATGAAGAGCAGTTAGAAGAGAGAATATTTATTGTGCTGTAACACAGTGCACTTTCTCCACGTCTTCAGTCAAGACTTCAGTTTAGGATGAAACACCCTATCCAGAAAATATGGTACTATTGGTACTATACTCTGCAGCATGGCAAAATAGGAAACAAATGCTTTCTGTCCCTGTTTCCAGTTGCAAAATAAGCATAAAAGACTTTGTGATTCCAGTTTTATAAAGGAAAAGCCCTTGTATTTGTTTCTTTCCATTGCTGGAAAGTCTATCTGGACCCACCTCACAGAGCAGGAGGGTCCAAACAGAGTTGCACAGTTGTGCAGATGTCATTTTTCTTAGCCCCTATCTTCACTATGTGGCAAATGTCTATAGAAATAATACTTTTTTTTAGCTTGTAAGGCCTATGTCCTCAGATCCTGTACTGAGGAAGATCAACATAAATAAAACCCCATAAAGGACAAAGAATATCTTAAACAACTACATTCAATAACTTTGGAATTTTACTTTTTTAAAGATTCAAAGAGATATCTACTATGTAATTCCTACTATAGGACATTCAGGAAAAGAAAATATAATGGAGACAGTAAAAGATCAGTGTTTTCCAGAGGATTGGGAAGAAGGGAGGGCTGGACAAACTGAGCACAGAGGATTTCTAGGGCAGTGGAACTATTTTATATGATACTGTAATCATGGATACATGTCATTCATTTGTCAAATCTCCAAGAGTGAACTCTGGACTTTGGGTAATAACGACGAGTCAGTGCAGGTTCATTTATTGGAATACATGTACCTTTCTGGTTCAGGAGGTTGTCATCAATAAAGGAGACTGTGTGTGTATTGTAATATGGGGTTTATGGGAACTCTCTGTATTTTCTGCTCAATTTTTCTGTGAATCTAAAACTTAAAATAAAGAACATTATTTTTAATATATGTGAATTAAATTTATTGAGATGGCATTGGTTAATAAATTTATGTAAGTTTTCAGTGTACAATTCAAACATACTTCATATGTATATTGCATTGTGTGTTCACCAACCAAAGTTAAATTTCCTCCCGTCACCATATAAGTGACCTCTTTTTTCTTATCTTCCTCCTCCCTTCTCTCCTGCCTTCAGGTAACCACAAAACCATGTCCATGAGTCTCTGTCTGTCTTGTTCGTCTGTTACTTTCAGTTTTATATCCCACATATGAATGAAATCATATAGGTCTCAACTTTTTCTGTCGTATTTCGCTTAACATGATAATCTCAAGATTCATCCATGTTTTAGCAAATAGCAGTATATCACCTTTTCTTATGACTGAGTAATATTCCATTGTAACATATGTATGTGTGTGTGTATACAACTGTAATGTGGTATCTCATTGTAGTTTTGATTTATATTTTCCTAATAGCTAGTGATGTTGAACATTTTTCATATGTCATTTGGTCATTTGTATGTCTTCTTGGAGAAGTATCTGTTCAGGTCCTCCACCCATTTTTAATTGGATTTTTTGTTTGTTTGTTTTATGAATTATTTGTATAATTGAAATATAGCCCATATCAGGTTTTTCTGTTTGTTTGTTTGTTTTACAAATATCTTCATTCATTCACTTGTTTTGGCTTTACTCCCTTTGCCTTGGAGGTTAAATTCATAAAGTCTTCTCTGGGTCAAAGTTCCATGTGTTTAATAATTATGTTTTTTTTCTATGCAATTTATTGTTTCAGGTCTTATATTTAGGTTTTTGGTCCATTTTGAGTTCATTTTGGTGGATGTCAAAAGATAGCAGTCTAATTTCATTCTTTAGCATGTGGCTTTCCAACATTCCTAATGCCATTTACTTCAGAGGCTTTCTTTTCTCTATTGCAGATATATGTCTCCTTTGTCAAAAATTATTTGTCCATATACATCGGGGTTTATTTCTGGAATCTCAATTTTATTCCATTGGTCTGTGTGTCTGTTTTTCCATCAATACCTTGCTGTTTTGATTATTATCACTTTGTAATCTAATTTGAAGTCAGGCAGAGTGATAGCTCCAATCTTGACCATTTTCTTCAAGGTTGCTTTAGCTCTTCAGGGTCTTTTGTGATTTCATACAAATCTGATGCTTTATTGTTCTATCTTTTAAAATGCCATTGGGATTTTGAAGGGGATTGCATTAAATCTGTATATTGCTTTGGATAATAAGGTCATTTTAACTGTGCTGATTCTGCCAATCTATGAACACAGAATATCTTTCTATTTCTTTGTGTCTTCTTCAATTTATTTGAAGAATATCTTATAGTTTCAGTATACAGGTCCTTCACATGCTTTGAACATTTATTCCTAGGTATTTTATTCCTTTTGTCATAATTGAAACTGTTAGTTTCATTTCATTTTCTAATAATTCATTCTTAATGTATAAGAATGCTATAAATTTTTGTACATCAATTTTGTATCCTGTAACTTGGCTGTATTTGTTCACTGTTTCTAATAGGTTTTTTTGTTTTTTGTTTTTTGTTTTGTTTTGTTTTGTTTTTTTAGTAAAGTCTTTAGGGTTTTCTATATAGAGAAGTGTGTCATCTGCAAAAAGTGACAATTTGATGACTTAATTCCCATATTGAATGACTTTTATTTCTCTTGCCTGATTGCTCTAGCTAGGACTTCCAACACTATCTTGAATAATAGTGGTGCTAGCAGACAGACTTGTTAAGTTCCTGATCTTAAAGGGAAGACTTCTGGTTTTTCAAAATTTAGTATAATGGTAGCTGAGTTTTTGTCATACATGGACTTTACTATGTTGAGGTACTTTTCATCTATACCCATTTTATTAAGATTTTAATCATAAATAAATGCTGTATCTTGTGAAATACTTTTTCTGCATCTCCTGATATAATCATATGATTTTAATCCTTTATTTTGTTTCTCTGGTGTATTACGTTGATCAATTTGTGACCCTGGAATGATGTATAATCATGATGTATAATCTTTTAAATGTCTTATTCTATTTAACTTCTTAGTACTTTGATTTTTATTTTTGAATCTGTATTCATCAGAGTGTTGTTGTTGTGTGTATGTATATTATCTTTACCAGGTTTTGGTGTCAGGGTAATGTTGGCTTCATAAAATGAGTTAGGAAGTATTGTCTCTTTTTGATTTATAGAGAACAGGTATTAAAGAATCCTTGAATGTTTGGTAGAATTCACTAGTGAAGCCATTTGGTCGTGGGCTTTTACTTTTTGGGAGGTTTTAATGATTACTTCAATTTCTCTACTGTTGATCAGACTATTCAGATTTTCCAGTTCTTTGTGATTCAGTCTCAGAAGGCTGTATATTTCTAAGAACTTGTCCATTCTTCTAAGATATACTTATGGAGAGGTTTTGATGATTGCTTCAATTTCCATACTGTTGATTGGACTACTCAGATTTTCCAGCTCATTGTGATTCAGTCTTGGAAGATTGTATATTTCTAAGAACTTGTCCATTCCTCTAGAATACTGAATTTTGTGGCATATCATCTTTTATAGGATTCTTGTATAATCTTTTCTATTTCAGTGGTATCTGTTGTACTGTCTCCTCTTTTGTTTTGATTTTGTTAATTGTGTCCTTTCTCTTTTTGCTTTAGTGAGTCTACCAGGATTTGTAAATTATATTGATCTTTTCAAAGAACTAACTCTTTGTTGCATTAATATTTTCCATTGTCTTTTTTTCTCAATTTCATTTAATTATCTAATTCTTATTGTTTCCTTCCATCTGCCAACTTTGGGCTATATTTGTCCTTTTTGTTTGTTTATGTTTTTTAAGATGTAGTGTTACATTGTTTAATTGGCATCTTTCTTGTATCTTGAGATAGGACTGTAATGATATGAATTTTTGTCTCATTAGTGCTTTTGCTGTATCCAAAAGTATTGATATGTTGTCTTTTTCTCCTCTTTTGTTTCTATGTATCTCTTCAACTCTTCTTTTATTTCTTCTATGACCCAGTCTTTCTATAGTAACATGTTGTTTAATCTCCACATATTTGTGTGTTTTCTTACTTTCTCTTTGCAACTGATCTCCACTTTCAAGAATTATGGTTCGAGAATATGCTTGGTATAATTTCACTCTTCTGAAATTTGTTAAAGCTAGTTCTGTGTCCCAACATCTGGTCCATCCTTAAGAATGTTCCATTTGCACAAGAGAAGAATGTTTAATCTAATGTTTTGAAATGAAAGACTGTAAAGGTCAATTATGTCCAATTGGTCTAATGTGTCATTTAAGGTTGATATTTCCATATTGATCTTCTGTTTGAATGATCTCTTCATAGCTGACAGTCGTATTCTTATATCCACCAAAATAATGGTGTTTTCATCAGTTTCTCTCTTTTGTTCTGTTAGTAGTTCCTTTATATATATTGGTGGTCCCTGATTGAGAGCATATATATTAATTAATATTATATCTTTAATGTTTTGTCCCCTTCATCATTATAAAGTATAAATCTTTGTTCTTGTTATCTTTTTTATCTCAAAGTTTATTTTGTAAGATATAATTATAGCTACACCAACTTTTTTTCTGGATGCCATATGCTTGGAGTATCATTTTCCACTCTTTTACTATGATGTGTATTTGTCCTTCCAGCTGAGATATGTCTCTTTATGGCAGAGTAATGTATTTTTTTAAAAATCTAATCTGCTACTCTGTGGATTTTTATTGATAATTATTGAAATATGAGTTTTTTTTTCATAGCCATTTTATATTTTATGTCCTGTATCTCAGTATCTCCATTTTTTCTTTGCACCTATGTTTGTTATTTTAATTTGGTGGTATTCATGATTTTTCTCCCTCTTTTTCCTCTTGTTTATGTTATGTGTCTCAGTTCTGAATTGTGTGTGTGTGTGTGTGTGTGTGTTTACCATTAAGTTTATATAAAAAGTTTTATAAATACAGTATATTTCTATAAGCATCTTATCTCTACTCCCTTTCATACCTGCACTCCCTCCCTTTTTTCTGTTTTGCTGCTGTTGTTGTTGTTGTTGTTTCAAATTATTTCTACTTTGTGCTGTTCGTTAATTTTTGAGGTAAAGTAGCTGTTGTCTTCTCTTTTTAAAATGATTTTTTGATCTTAAACCATTATTATATAATATTTAAGTTTATAATGACCTGTTCTTAGTATGGTTTGCAATTTCCTGTTTATGTCTGTCTGTAAGTCATCTTAATTAGAGTTGTGTTTTGTTATTTTGTTTCAAGTAGATTGACCACTATCAGTACTTACTATAATGTAGTTCTTGTGGTAGCAAATGTCCGTATCTTCTGCATGTCTGGAAAGTTCTTTATTTCTTCTTTAGATCTAAAGGACAATTTTGTTGGATATAGTATTCTTGGCTGGTAAATTTATCCTATCAATATGTCCTGGAGAGGGCCTTTTTGAACTGCACAATTACATATTCTATTATCTTCTTGGAGTGAAGTCATTTCATAGATTTGGGAAGTTCTCATCAACTATTTGTCTGAAAAGGCTTTCAGTACCCTTCTCCCTCTGTTATCCTTTTGGTATATCCCTTATTATTATACTGCTTTTTCTGTTGAGAGTCAGGTATTTCTTGTAAAGTTCTTTTATTTTTTATTTTTATTTTTTGTCTCAAGTCTTTCTCTTTTTCCATCTGCATCACATCCAGAATTCTGTCTTTGATATCACTAATTCTTACCTCTATTTGGTCATCTTCATTTCTTCAGCTGTTTCATTTTTCATCTGTTTTATTAAATATTTCAGCTTTAGAAATTTTTTGGTTCTTTTTTGAGTTTCAATCTGTTTGGTACAGTATTTATGTTGTTAATTGATTTTGATTTCAAGTTCACTGAACTGCCTAATAGAACTTTCTTGTGTCTCTAAATTTTTTCAAAAGTGCAGTCTTGAATTCTCTGTCATTTAAGCCACATATTTCTATATTTTTAAGTTCATTTTCTGGAGATTTTTCATTTCTTTCTGAGCTGCCTTATCACTTTAGTGGTTCATGATATTTGATAAAGTTTTTAGCACCTAGGTATTTATGGGAATGTGATCTGCTTTTAAAAAATAACTATTATTATTTATAATGATCTCTCTTTAGCAGATTGATAAAAAGAGGTTCTTCTTTTGTTTTCCAGTAGGCAGCACACACTCTTCCTGCACTGTCCAGGCCTCTGGGGTCTCTCATTTGTAGTAAAAAACAAACAAACAAACAAACAAACAAAAGTTTTTTATTCCCTAGGGAGGTGTGTCTCTCTTCTGTGACCAGATTGTCATGGTCTAGGAACTCTACCCCTGCGGGTGAATGTGAGAATGATGGAATCTGAGCCTCTGAAGAGCCTGTGAAGTCACAGTACTGCCCAAGGAGCCAGAAGTAGTGCTGTGTTATCTTCTCCTAAAGAAACCTGGATAGGTAGGTGGTGGTGGTTTGGGTTGAAAGAGGCTGTCTGTGTCTCTGTTGCTCTTTTCCTTTTGATTCTGCTGCCTTCCATATTTCAGCTGCCTTTTCTCTACATCTTCACTGCTGTTGCTAGGACCAGTAGCAGTGTCTATCTCAGTTCCTGGGGTACCAAGATCCCTACTCTTTCTTATACTTGGTGCTTTAGTTTTCCCTGGTGCTAGCTGGTAGCTCTGGGAGGGTTGAGGAGGTGAGTTTCGTGAGGATTGAGGTAGGTGACCATGCTCTATGCTCAGCTTTCTGCTTGGCCATGGTGATTGCCAAAATACAGCTGTCAACCCTCTGTATTCTATGTCAAACATGGTTTCTGTCTGGTTTCTGGGCTCTGCCATGTGGAATATACTGATCACTCAGGTGGGAATGTTTAGGGCTACAGAAAGTGTATATCACCACCTAATTCCCTGCCTCTCTTCCTGTGTCCTGGTAAGAGCTCAGGGCTGTGACCGCAATACCATCTTTGCACAATTCCCTTTCCTTCTCCCTTGTTCACCTGATTTTCACACCTTTAGATGCTCAGATGTGCAGAGTTTTAAGATGACTTTGTGTGCTACTCTGGGTATTTTACCTTGGATTGTAGCTGTTCAGTTTGTTGTAATTACAAGAGGAAAAGGGGACTCCTCATGTCATCATGCTTCTGATGTCAGAATATTTTGATTATTTTTAAAAATCAAAAACACCATAACACACACGCGCACACACACAACACAGTCTGCTAATCAGAACATCTGGTTGGCTTAAGCTCACCAATGCACCAACATTAAAAGAAATTAAGTTAAAAAACAATTAACATGTTAGCAACTGAAGCTTTACTCTAGGTGAAGGTCAGAATTCAAATAGCATTTTAAAACACTGGAAGAAATTTAGAATCTAGTAATCAGACTCTGGGTATTCTTAATAAGTACAAGGATTTCAAAATAGAAAAATAGGTTATTGAAATGAAAGTAGAAATTTCAAAGTTAAAGTTTACATTTTTCTCTTCCATTTGTAAATATCTTTTTTAAAAAATAAATACTACAAATGATATCTACATTATTCTTGTCATATCCTTCTACTACTTGTTAAAAAATTAAAAATAAAAAGATTATGAGCATGTCATACATTGTTCTGCACTCTCTTCCAGAGTTAAAATTGCTTTACAAAGTTTACCTGATCTGGATGTTTGTGTAGCCTTCATTTCTACTGCTTCATTAGGAACAGGATCTTTCACTTCAATGATAGGCTGAATAGATTTTGAAAAAAAAAAGATGATAAAAAATAATGTACATTTCATACAAGGTATACTTAATAATTCAAGATAAAAATATAGAAGTTATTACCTTCAAGTGAAAATATTTTTCAGGGGAATCTAAAAAGTAAAGGAGCATATATTCTATTACAGGTAAATATGAAAACCAACTATACATTCACCTAGTCCTGGTAAGGAGCTGAAACTTTATGTTTGGCTTTGTAAATGACTACATATGTGTTTTCTTTTTTGAGAAGGGAGAGTGTTAAGACAGCAATAAGACCAAAATATGAATCCACTATAAATACCAAAGAAATAATAGAAATATTGGTTTAACAAAACGTAGCATTGAGATTTCAAAACATTTTATTTCAAATGACTATAACTAAACTATAAAAGTGTGCATAAGCCAATGTCAACTTGCTGATTATTGGGGAGAACAGTGATCATTCATTAGAGGAACAAATCATGCCTTGATAGGATCAGTGGAACAAAGTGATTATACAATGCAATGGCATATCCTTAATGCAAAGCATCAGAATCATTTATACCATTATACTCAAGTATTTATAATGGATTTCACTTGGTCCTGTAATTTAGCAAGTACATGGGTATAATAAAAATTTAGTTGAATGCATAATTCATATCCACAGAGTAAGTGTTTTGATTTACTCAGCTTGGATATATATTTGTAAATAATAGTTACTTATAGGAGGGATTGGGGGGTCAGTGAAAAAGGGGGAAGGAATTAAAAAGTACAAATCGGCAGTTACAAAAGTCATAGAGATATATAGTATAAGGAATGTAGTCAATAATATTGTTATAACTATGTACCGTGTAAGAGGGGTCCTAGATTTATTGGGGTGATCACTTCATGACTTATATAGATGTCTTATCACTATGTCGTACACCCAAAACTAATATAATATTGTATGCCAACTGTATTTAAAAAGAAAAGATCTTATTAAAAATATTTTATGTTTCAAAATTACTGTAATATTTACTAAAATAATTTTAGCTTTAAGGAAATGAACTATGTAAAATTTTTTTTCTTTTTGAAGGCTAGGTATAGCATGTTAGGCTTTAACAACTAAATGATTTTTATACCTATTTTGTCAAGAAA
Organism: Macroglossus sobrinus; assembly: GCA_004027375.1. Taxonomy (NCBI): domain Eukaryota; kingdom Metazoa; phylum Chordata; class Mammalia; order Chiroptera; family Pteropodidae; genus Macroglossus; species Macroglossus sobrinus. The sequence goes on along the minus strand of PVKZ01003745.1, from coordinate 90,288 downwards.
TTAGCTACCTTAAAAAAAAAAACAGCCAGTGCTTCTATATTCAAATTAAACTAATTTGAGTAACAAGTAACAATTTAACCCATGTCTTTGGGGATTGAATAACTATAAATTCTCTCAATATTTTTTAACCTAAAATTACCTAGCTAACACCTTTCTTCCCTCTTTCTGTTCTCTATCCCCTATCCTCTTCAAAATTTCTAGGCCTATGGTTTAGATTCTTTCCCTTATCCATTCTTTTTGTGGATTGTCCCCATAATTTTTCTTTGCTCTCTGTAAGCTATAATATCTTACTTCTATAATTTCTATTGTTTCATGTATTTTCCACTAGCAATGAAAAAGAGTAAGAATGGGGACACTTCACTGTCTTCTCTGACAAGTGCTGGTTACTGGAAACTCACTTTATATTCTCCCATTTTAAATCATCTGCTCTTCTTTTTTTGAAATAATTATTTTACCACTTTCTACTACATATATCTGCTTCTTTTCCCTTCCTTTACTCCCTAAAATGTCTGCCTTTCTCATTCTTCATTCCATCTTTAATTATTTTCTTCCTTTCTATTTTATGACTTTAATTATGTCTTAGAGTATCTTGCAAAGAAACAAAATAATTTAGCTTCTATAGTGGCTTTTTCAAATTAATCTGTTGCTGATACTGATAAGACATACAACTGATCTCTTTTTCACTCATTGTTTTTCTTTACAATAAATATAATAGGTGATTTTTGCTCACTGTTAGACTTTATTAGACTTCATGTTTTAAATCAATACCTGTCGAGTTTTTTTTTTTTTTTTTTACAAAATGCAGTCTTACCTTCTACTTGTTCATTCAGTATCTGTTTTCCTATTTGATCTGCAGCTCCAGAGAAATAATCAACATACTTATGTGGTAGACTTGCAGAAAAACTCTGTTAAAATGTATATCAATAATGCAATGCATAAAGATTTTCTAATCCTTTTATCAGAAAACATCTGAATTTCCTACATTAAAAGCAGTTAGTCTTAAAAATAAGAGAAGCATATATTGAAAACCAGAACATTTAAATAGAAAAGCTCATATTATGCCCTCTAGAACAGCCTGATTTTTGTCTTCATTTGTCTACTGAACATAAATTATGAGTGAATAGCAGAGTAAATACTGACTTGTATGTACATTTCAAAATGAAACAATATCCAAACACCTAACTCTACTTTGCATTCTTCACCAAGACTGTAGAACCTATTGCATTAATGAAGACTTGAAAAAAGCTAATGATTATTTTGAAAATGTTTGATTGGATAAGTGGTTGAATAAAATGGCAAAGCAGTAAGTAAAACCCTTCTCAAAATTATGTTAATGGCAAAGCAGTAAGTAAAATCCTTCTCAAAATTATGTTAAATAATAGTAAAAAATTTACATAGTTATACAACTCTTCTAAAAAATTTGTAAGCTTTAGTAAGAGAATAGCAGCATTTATTTATTAACCATCTAAGGTGTGCCAGGCACATATTATGCACTTTTAATTTCTTTCTTACGTGAAAAAATGATAATACAAATGATATGATGATGGTTACCCCACGTCCTGCTTCCTGGCCATTCCAAGATACTAGGGTATCTTGATCCATTGTTCTCTCTGGCCAGAATGTCCCTCTTGGAGACATTCACATGACTGGCTCCTTCTCATGCATTACTTGGCAGCTTTGGTCACAGTCATAATAATTGTTTCTGATCACCTCAACTTCATTCCCAGTCCCATTTCAATTATAAACTCTCCCAATATTCTCTAATTTAATATTCTCAATTTTCTTTATAGGAAGCACATATAGTGACTATAATGAATTGTTGTTTACTTACCTCCTTCCACTACAGCCTAACCCATCAACTTCTGATTGAGTACTTAACTGTCCAGCACAGAGTTGGTATTCGATAACAAAAATTTACTTCAGGTCAAAATATTTAAGATCTTATCAAGAAGGCCTCAAATACTAAGGACTACATGTCAATGGGATATATCCAGTAACTATCTACTAAAATTTAACATTCCCTAAATCAGAAATCCATGCTCATTCCAACTTCCCTAATATTTTTTGAAACTATTGCCATTTTACTGTCTTTCAGGTACATAAAAATGTTCTGGATAGTCAGTAAATCACTAAATACACTGTGATCACTGTATCTTTCATTTCCATAGCACCCTTTTACCATTTACTACACCTACCTGAAAGATAAAAATTAGTATCCTAGTATGAATGAGGTCACTGACATTGCAACAAATTAAAACAAGTTTTTCCAACATCTCATAGCTACAAAGTCACTTATCCAGGATACTTGCATGTTCTTAGACTTCAAAGGCAGTATTTGTATCATAAGGTAGCAGATGCCTATAATTAAGAGATTACGCTATAGCTGTCACCTTAGATTAGCTCTGCGTTACTTTATGCTTATATTACAAGTATGGTTGCCATAAAGGCACTCGATGCATGCTACCTGAACTGTTTAAAATCATGGTTACTTATCAAAACTTCACTAATTAAATTGTTGTTAGTATAGTCTTTCATATCTATCACTATTCATCATGCTATTTCTTCTTTGGAAATATCCTTTTCAGATCTACTTGACAATTTAAATAAATAAAACTTCAACATCCCAGGTATTGTTTTTTTCAAGTTTCACGTTATAAATAATACAATCTAAGCTGTTTTTTCTCTGAATCTAATTAGAAATTTAACACACTCATACATACCATAGAATTATACATGTGGTCATCGGTTGACCTGAAATAAGTTTTTAGTTTGTAGATAAACCTAACTACAGAACTCAGACTGATTCCTTAAACTTTGAAGCCTCCATTTCTTATACTATAGTACACTGATTTCATTAAGGGAATCTTGCAAATTAGCAGAATTGTATAATGCAGTATTACCATATTTAGCACACAGTTATTCTATTAATAGCTTAAAAAGCATAGGAGAATAAATTATATGTGCAAATGCAGACATGAGAAAGTAAACTCAAAGCATGCCTTATATGTATTAACATCACTCAATGTAGATGTTTAAAATAATAATTAATAATAATAATAATAAGAAGAAGAAGAAGACAGTACCTCAGGATCCAAAGGTGATTCTACATCTTCCTCTTCTTTTAATTCTAATGCTGACATTTTAACTATAAAATGTAGTTACAGATACATTAATATGAACATTTATTACTATGAATTTTAAATACATATATGTCTATTTCCATTTATTAATACTTTAATAAATGACAAAAATATTTCAGAGCGTTGAATTCATGCAAGAAGAAAAAGTTGGTAGTAGTTGGGCTACTGTTGAAGAATGAGAGCAATATATATATATATATATATATATATATATATATATATATTTAAAAGAAATGAATCTCATATTTGCATCTACACACTTCAGATTTGTTTGACGAGCATGTAAGCAGAGAAAAAAAATATACAGATATTCACTAAATTACCACTTATATTATTTTTACATGCTCCATCAACATAAGTCAATCGTTCTTATTTATTGGCTCTCGTGGAGCTCTTTCATTAATATCCATACCATTTTCTTTGTTTCCAATTGCTGGCTTTGTTGCTTCTTTCTATAGAAAACAAAACAAAACAAAACAAAACAATAACCCAACTTTAGATAGCATCATGTTCATTGACTTGTTCACTCACTCATTCAACTCAATCAGTCAGGAAAACAACAAACATTTATTATGCTTATCAAATCACAGGCACTCACCCGAGATTCTAGAAATATAAATAAAAGATTTTGTTCTTTATTGTAGTAAGGGGTAGAGATATATGAGAACAGTAAGCACAGTAAGCTACTTCAGTAAGCTACTTCTATAACTGAAGTGAATAAAGTACAGTATGGCGCAAAAGAGACATCAGTAATTTGTACCTGGGAAGCTTAGGAAATGCTGCAAAGATCGTATCATGAAAAATAAATGCAGAGAGAGGGAATGAAGGGCATGAAAGGATAGCATGAGCACAAGAAGTATAAGACAACACAGCAAGTGAGGGCACCAAAATAATGTAGTAAGATTGTAACACTGGGAATGGGATGGAGAGAGAAAACTGGAGAATCACAGCTAAAGCAAACAAGGCAAGTGTCATGCTACCTAGCATATGAGTTTCACCCTCACGTAACCGAGAGTCACTAACTACGCAGAGGAGTTATATCATTACAAACATATTTTACAACAGTCACTTTGGCTACAATGTAAACTAGAAGCAACTGTTTCAAAAATGAAAGTAAGAAAGGGAATTACAATAAGATGTAACAATGGTAAACAGGAAAAATATATTAAACTTGGTGATGGACTGGATATGGTAATTTCAGGGAAGGCTGAAGTCCAGGATTGTTCATGCTTTAGTGGTTGATATACTAGAATGGGGAAAACAGATGACAAAGAAGATTATAAGAGTTAGCAAAACAGAAAGTTCCAGGGGCAATGTCTTCAGTTTGAGACATATCAAATTGGAAGCACCCAGGGGACTTAGAAGAAAGTTCTGGATAAACACATTTGGAGTAGGACTAGGTGACCTTACTCAGGGAAAGTATAGGATGTTAAGAAGATAGATATTTGTAACATATACTAAACTGATACAATTAAGCAATGCAAACCTACACAGAACTTGTGAAATTTTGAAAATGAAAGTAAGAGTAGAGACTATAAACATGAAATTCAATTTTTCAAAAACATATTTCAAATTCTGTTTCAACAATATAAAATACTCTTTTATGGATATAGGTAAATGTTTATTTCTGGGATATTATAGTAAGAAGCATCTTAAGCTTAATGAAAAACATTAGTTGTCAAACACCAAATCACAATACTACAAGAAGATTCTTTATTAAAAATTAATGTTAAAGGTCAGGTTTTAAATTCTAGAAGAGAAATGCTAAGAGAATTACAAGACATTTTTAAGTACTGCTATGTTGTATAAAGAAATATAAATCCCTATTTAAAAATACACATGGTTTCTTGCTCCCCTGTGAACAGCACACTAATAGCTCTAATTTCCCATCTGTTGTATTTAGCTAGGTAGATAAAGATTGCAGGAAAACATCTAGTGTTAAAAACCTAATAAAACTATACTTATCCCAGTTGAAGATTTAAGACTCTTCCAATAAATCTAAGATTATCAAGCAGGGCTGAGTGAAGAAAGAGACTAAAAACTCATGTGACCAGGATATTTGAGTTCTAGATATGAAATAATTTTCAGGTTAGGTTTAACAGTCATGAATACCAAAGTTAATAAAATTTCTCAAGGATAATATGAAATGAATAAATCTACAAATCATAAAATTAATCATTTTAAAGTGAAAACTTCAATATCTTTTAGTACATCCTAAATGTTGTGTAACCATCTTTTCTAATTCCAAAATATATATTTTTACCCCAAAAGAAACCCCATTGCCATTAAACGATCACACCCCATTCCCACAACCATCTGCCCCAAGCAACTGCTTTCTGTTCCCTGTCTCTATGGATTAATTTGTTCTGCATATTTTATATAAAAGGCGTCACACAATAGATAGTTTTTTTTAAAAAATCTCTACAGAATAATTTCTGGGTATTTTTAGTGTTGAAGCTTAAAATGTATTTTCTCATTTAATGAATAGAGATCAAGATTCTCATATATATCAGACATTTTCATTATAATTAATGAAAAATCTAAATAAAATTCTTATTTATTTCCTGTCTTTCTCCTCAAAAACCCTAAAATACCTACCAAGATTAAACCAAATAATACGTTAATTAAACAAATTTAATATGTACCAAAAAGTAAGATAAGTGAGAAACCACAAGCAAAAGAAGAATAAAAAATTCATAATTCATAGCAAGTCTGATAAAGCCTAAAGCAGATTTCAGTTTTCATTATCTATGAACACAGATTTTGCTAGATCATATATATCACTGTATTAAGCTTATAAGTGAAGTTAAAAAACAAGATCAAATGAAAGTAATATACAAAAAAGGGAGTTAAATATTCCTTTAGTTCATAAAAAACAGCTAGAAGTAATTGAGAAAAGTCTGAACAGTTTTTTTCTTTTTCTGGCTCTCTTTTCTTATTTTGTGTTTAAAATATTTTTAGCATATTTTGTGAGAGAGTTTCTGCTCTCACTTAACCCCCTATTTTTGTTGTGTTTTTATAGTAATCTCTTCATCTCTTATTACATCTTGATGTTTATCTGGCCCTTCTTAAATGAACTTTTTCTTGACCTCCTCTTCATCTTCACATTTATCTAGCTGTTCTTTCCAGTTGCTTTCTATTTCTCTAATTCCATAATGGCAGACCTAAGAATTGTTTACTCCCATGAAATTCTTATGACTCCCAATCCTATACATATATCTGTCTTGTTATTACACTTGTTTTCTATTATCTTCTTGAACATTCCCATTTCTTTCTGGGATCCATTTTATTACTATAAGGATCAGAGGGATGGTATGTAAAAAGCATGGGGAAAAACATTAAAAAAAAATGAAACAACTTACCTTTGTAATACTAACAACTGCTGAAGACAGGAGTGAAGGTTTGAGAAGAGTTTCAGGTGATGGCAAATCAAGGGAAGACCAACCCTGGACTGCAGTTGATGGCTTGGAAAGGGTTTTAATCATGGCTTCATTTACATTGTGAGCTTTATTGTCCTCATAGAAGGTCTCAGTTTCTGGTCTCACTATGGTATATTTTGCTTCTATAACAGTAGAAATAAAGTAGAGAACACATAAAGATTTCTGTAACTTCAAATCAGGGAATGACACAAGAGCAGACAGTCAACAAATAACTTACTGTTTTTCTGGGATTGCAGAAAAGCAGTCTTTAGCTTTACCAAGCTTGTTTTCATGACATTCTAAAAAAAATTCATAGCATTAAGTATCAACTTTGACAACAATAATGATAATATTCATCACTAGAATATGGTCTCACACAAAGAACGCAGGCTTTAGAATTATTTAAATGTTGATTCATAGCCCAGTTCTGCCACATACTAACCTATTTCTTCTCATAAGGTGAGCATCATGAGAGAAGACATAGTAAACCTAAAAATATTACTTTTCTGACCCCTAAATGATTATTTTTAAATACTCTGATAGTCTTTAGATTATAAATTTACCCCTGGGTTGTTTAGAGTACTGCTAAGAAAACCAACATAAGAAATTTAAATTAATTGTTACTATATTTTGAAATGTGTTTGCCTAATTTATATTTCTATACATTATTTCTTGTGGGGCAAAATATCAGAGTTTAGTAGAATCTTATGACAATGGGTTGCAAAGGCAAACATTTTGTCTGTCAAACAGCTAAGAACAAATGATTGTTTATATTCAGTTCCTTCCAAGAGAGAAAAAAAGAGTAGAAACTTGTGGGGCAAAGATTCATGAATTAAAGCCACACACATACTAAATAGAAAATCCCTACCACATATGTTGACAATGTTGACAGAGAGAGATGGACTGAAAAAACAGTCACTGAAGAAATGTTTTCTGTAAAAATAAATTAGGCCAGAAATAAATCAAAAAATTAAAAGTGGAGAAGAAGAGAAAAAGTGAGACACTTGATCAACTACAAGTTTAACATAAAAAGAGAGAAAAGCATAATTACAAAATGTATGTGGAGAAATAACTTCAGTATGCATATATATTTATATCAGTAATACACAGTATATTAGGAATATACTATAAAAAGCCACTGTTTTATATATTTTATTGTATCTCTTTGTAACATAGATTTAGTGAAAAAGAACTTAAATTTCTAAATTCAACTGTATTCCACCAACATAAAAAATGTGAAGATAAAAAACAAACTGCACCGTATGCTACATCATTTTGGAACTGAAGGCATGAGGACATTCTTATGATTATTACAATTAGTAATTGGATCCATGAAAGATCTGACTCTGGGTGATGAATATATAATACAAATGATGTATTATTGAATTGCACACTTAAAACAAATAATTTTTAACCAATATCCTCCCAATAAAATTTTATAGAGTGCTGTCATTGTATTTATGTATGTATGTATGTATGTATGTATGTATGTATGTATGTATCTATCTATTTATTTATTTATTTCTTTAGCAAGGCAACCCTTGGTTGACTTCATAGATTATAAGGATCTTGTCAGTTTACAATCCCTTGTGTTTTTTTTGTTTTTTGTTTTGTTTTGTTTTGTTTTTGTTTTGTTTTGTTTTTGTTTTGTTTTTGTATGCCTACAGCACCTGGTCTTCCTAGGTGGTCTCCCATCCAAGTACTAACTAGGCCCGACCTTGCTTAGCTTCCGAGATCACATGAGATCAGGCTTGTTCAGGGTAGCATGGCTGTAGATCCAATAAATATAATTTTAATAAAATTTTATTTAGATATGAGTATTATAAAAGTCAGGGTAGTATAATTTAATTCACATTAAAAATTCTTATCTCTGACTATTATATCTCCAACATAGTGAGAAAAATTTTCCCCAAATATAATTTTTATCACTATGATTTTTTAAACCAATTCTTATCTTCAGCCCTCCCTTTCAGGACTTACTAAAGTAAACAAACACACACGTACACACACAACTAGTGATATTTTTATAAAATGGTTTCCTCTGACCAATTTTCTATTTTACCTATCACAACTAATGTTAGGTAGAACACTACTAAATTTTAAGAATAAGTATTACACAAAATTAAATACACAGTAGGAAAATTATCTTCACGCAGGATCATTTTACCTTGGAAGCAAAACTGAAGTCTTCGTTCTCTGATTCAGGCCATAAATCATCAAAGCCAGGTTTTCTAGAAAGTGTTTAGAGTAAAAGTATACAACAAAATAAGTAAGTTTGATCATTTCTTTAAAGCACAACAACAAAAAGAGATGAATAATAAGCTACCTGTGTATTAAATAAAAGTTCTTGATATAATTAAATTTAACCTCTGTTTGAAAAAACACTGTTATCTATTTCTGCCTCCACCTCTTCCTACCTACAAAATTTTCTATGAAGACACACACTCAATTTCCTTACAAAAAAGACATCCAATTATTGTCCAAGCCTGAGATAACGTTGTTTTCACTAAAAGTCCTGAAGCCTGAATTGCAAATTGAGATAATAGTTGATGTAACTTCTGTAACCTGAATTAGAACAAAGCAGATGACCTAAACCAAGGTTCTTTCTCCATTGTTTATCCCTGCCAGTCAAAAATTGCAGTCTTGGTTCTTTAGCATGAAAACCACTAACTATATGAGGTGACCCCATTCCTTCCTTTTACACTCAGACAATGCAGAGACTTTCCTGAAATGTTTGAAATGGTAGAAAGTTAAATGTACAAAAGTCAAAGAAAAATTGCATATGTGATTACCCTTCCCACTCCCAGGTCCCTCTTCCTCAAGGCTCCATGGCGGTCTCCAACCTGTAAATTTGCAGCCTCTGAAGGCACAGACACCTGAAAAAACGATGGGCTCGAATGACCAAGAGCAGGAGCTCTCTATTTCCTTCCTCCTGGAAAATAAGCTAAATAGAGTCTTAGTCATACACTCCTTACTCAAGCATATTTCCAGCTACCTAACTCCATTACTGATTTGACAGCCAGTCCCAAGCCTGCTCACAATCCCCCATGTACATGGGAAGGTCATCAATGAATTGGGAAAGAGGTGGAGGCGAGGAGACGCCTGCCTTGGCCATGGATCTAAGTAGTTCAGCAACCTCCAATCCACTAAGACTAAAGGATATCTGTGGCCCACTCTGCAAATCAAGACACAGGTAGATGATATCACATTCCCATGTGCTCTAAAGAGAATCTTTTCTGATGTCTCAAATTATTTTAATATCTTTTGATGAAAATGAATTTTTCTATTTCCTCCAAATCAAAAAACAAGTCCAAAAGCAACAACCTGTTCAGGACTCCCTTGAATCCTTTATTTTAATCTGCCTTGCTAAACTACTCCTTACATCCTGTGTCCGCCCTTCTTGTAATTTATCTTTAACTTGTCATAAATCCCGATATTCTGACCTCTTTTACCTAATCTGATCCCCGATGTCTTTCCTAAAGTTCTTATTCTATCCTAACCCAGTGCTGTTGCTCTGGAAACTTGGATTTCCCTACTCATTCGTTCTTACCCTCTTCTACTGCGTTCACTAGACCCACTGTCCCCACTTTTCTAATATTAAAATGCTCACCTGCAGGATGAGAAAGAAGGAAGTATCCTGGGCTTAGAAACCTGGGGTTTTAAAATATTATTTCTGTCACTTTATCTAAATATATCACTTCAATCTCTTTGAGTTTCGAACTCGCCATGTGAACAACCATTTGTCCAAGACATTACACACAGGTTGAAGTATTAGAGGGTGTTTTGATTAATTAATTGCTGAGATTCCTTGAATTTCTAAAATTTTATGTGCTTTTGAATCTGTCTATAGAAAAATGAAGAATTCTTAGCTGGCAGAAGTGGAAAAAACAACTAAATGAAAAAAAAACAGCAAGACGAGCAGAGAGGGTAAAAAATCAAAACAGAACTGCCAGGACTCGAGTCACGGTTCAACGAGGAGAGGGCCACTCTGCAGTGGCAGATCTCCAAGATCACTTGGTGCAGCCACCTCAGCCAGGATGCAGCTGACAGAAATGAAGCGCACCCTGCAGCTCCTGGAGATGGCGCTGCAGTCCCTCCTGGCGGTGAAACACTCCCTGGAGCGCTCCTTGTCAGAGACCGAGGCAACGACTGTGCACAGCCGGCCCAGATCCAGGCTCAGATCCGGGCCCTGGAGGAGCAGCCGCACCAGGTCAGAACCGAGGCCGGGGGCCAGAAACTGGGCTATGAGCAGCTCCTGGACATCCAGGTCCTCCTGGAAAAAGAAATGGAGACGCACTGTGCCTGTTAGATGGAGATGGAAACTCATGCTCTAAATCAAAGGGCTTTGGATCAGGAAGCTCAGCCAATTCATCCAAAGATGTAGCCAAAACCACACTGGTAACAATGATGGTTGAAGAGTGAGATCAACGTGGTAAATTCCCTTCATCGAGGATTCACTCTACTGAAGGAAAAAACATCTAAAATGACCAAAGGCAAAGCGAAACCAAGTGTTTCTTTCCAGCTATCATTTCTGAGTAAAGAATAATTTGGGAAAGGATCCTGCACAATTGCATTCTTCTAAATATCAAAGAGATAATGAAAATACCCGTAAAGACAAGTTACTTAGCCAAAATAACTTTTCTTAGTTATCTTTTGCAGGAAGTTGGGTGCTTGTTTTCAAATAAATAAAGTTAATGTGTACACATTTCCATTCACTCGTGACTAATACTTATTTGCAATCGAAAAAGGAAATTCATAGAATAAGAAAATAAGATTCTAGAGAAAAAAAAGAGAAGAAACTTTACCAAAATAGGCAGAGGTAAAGCCTAATAAAACAACCAGACTGGGAAGACAGTAAGTAGAGAAGTCAATTACAAATAGCCTCCAAATAGATGCTGAATTTAATTAACATAGCAGGTTCTGTGCAAAGATATGCTTCACTTACAGAGTACTAATTTGCCTCAAGAAGAATAGACATCATTATAGCTAAAAAAAGGTTTGCTTAATTAGACTTTGCTATGTAAAACCTAGGGTTCTGTGTCCATAGCTGACTGAGATCTGCCCTAAATTCTTTGATGGTAAAACATGGTACAAGTTACCGCTGCAACTGTCCAGTATACTAAGACAAATGCTTAGACTAACAGGGCTTTGTAGGAAAACTCTAAGTCAGCACCAACACATAACTAAATTGGACTCTCTGAACATATAATTAAATTGAAGATTTTCTGAGTTGATACAACTTGAATATGTATATTGATGCCAATGCTGCGCAGAAACTTATCAGTATAGACTGAGGGACATTATGATGGATTTGGGAACAAAGCAGTCTGAAGATCAAATCAGAGGCTAGCCACGTATTCACTATGGAGTTACAGATCAGTGAATCAACAGCTCTGAACCACAGTTGTGCAATTGATAAAAAGCAAGCTATGATAGCATAGCTACTTTGCCAAACCCATTGTGATGACACTAGGCAGTAACAAATATCAAGCACAGATGTGTGTTTATCCCACAGTATTACACTCAAAAGTGTAACTTCCTTTACTCTGTATTCCCCTAGAAAACATATAATATTTAAAAATCCATAAAATCCTACCTGCTTACCGAGTCTCCTTCAGAACTCTCATTCACTACTAATGAAAAAAATTAAAAACATTTGAAATCAAAAATAGCAAAATACAGAACTATAAAAGTATCAGACTGAGGCTATCTTAAGAGGTATTCTTTTGAGAGCGCACCTGAAGATGATGTTTCATAAATATTAACGATGCTATTGACAGACAATTACTATATTAACTTTTACATCCCCTCCTTTACACATATTAAATGCAAGAAAAACAGAATGGATTTTTGCGATTCAATACTTACAAGGGAACTGCTACTTTCAATGATGATAATCCTAACCAAACTGAAGCAAACTGACAGAATATGGAATCATTAGTAGAATCAGTATAATAAACTAACAATGGCAAACTTAAATATCATCATTTTTCTAGACTTCTGACATGAAGAGCAGTTAGAAGAGATTATATGTAACACATTACACCTTCTCCATCTCTTCAGTCAAGCCTGTTCAGTTTAGATGTTCAGTTTAGAATGACATGCCCTATCCAGGAAATATGGCCTATAGTTACTGCATTCTGCAGCTTGGCAAAATACAGGAAACCGATGCTTTCTGGGCTAAGACTGCTATCCTCAGAATGTCCCCCTTGAATGGCTCACCCTTGGTTTGTGTCTGGGAACCTGGTGGGAGAGGCTTCCACCATTCCCTAACTGACAAGAGTGGCTCACTGGGCCTCGACTGTCTGTAGAAACAAGGTGGTTCATGCCTAGCACCTGCTTTCCTTCTGGGAGTCTGAAATTTTGGTCCATGCCAGAGGGAGGATGCCTCTGTGACTAGTGTGCCATAAAAACCTCAGGCACTGAGCCCAGTGAGACTCTGGTCCTGATAGACAATGTTTTACATGCAGTATCAGAATTGCACATGGGAAGAATCAAGTTCATCGCCTGGGTACCTTAGATTTCTCTCTCCCTGCTAACTTTTTACATTTCATCATCTCTAAATCTTATTAACTGTACCTCGTTTCTGTCTCTGCTTCATTTTGCCAATGCCACTACCCGAGTCAAATATAAGCTCTTAACAGATGACTTTCACAGGAAGAAAAAAAACACACCAACTATTATTGCTATTTCTTAAATAAATATGATTATTTTCAGCAAAACAAATGAGAAAGACATAACTCTAGAAAAAGACCAGCATTTTAAATTGAATAAACTAAGCTTCTTAACCTTTTTTAAATTTCAGCATGGGTAGTTGACAACTTGATAATGTACCAATGCTAGTAGAAGGAAGCAAAAGCTCCCTTTGTTGGCCTGTCTATGTGTTTTCATTCAATCTCTCCTCTCCGTGAGAGGTCAGAAAACTGTCACCCACAGGTCACATCCAACCTGCTATCTGGTATTGTAAATAAAGAGAAGTGGAACACAGTCATGCCTATTCACTCACATATTGTCTGTGACTGCTTTCACATTTTAATGGCAGATTTGATTAGAACTAACAGAGACCAGATGGCCTTTACAGAAAAAGCTTGCTGACCCCTGCTTTACACCATACCAGAGTGTCTGAATCAAATTTAATCTTCTCACACTTCTGCTCAAAACTCTTCAATGAATCTCTGCAGTAACTAGTGTTGGCTCCCTACTCACTGGCCATTCAAGGAATGAAGGCAATAATATTATGCAAAACTTTGTTAGTAAAACAATATATAAAATAATCTATGCTTTTCAATGAGCTATTACTTTTCTGACTTCTATACTATCATAGATATCCTTTAAAAACAATCTCATTGGGATTGCTGTACTCTGGCTAAGTTTTGTGGTTCTTATTGTTTGCCATTTGTTTGTGGTACTGGGAAGGTATTGTTGAGTTCCTAGTTTTAGTTACATTTTTAGTGAGACAAATCACTATATAACAGATATTAATTTCCTACATGTGATGCATTTGCTGTAAAAATTCTACAAAAGACTCATTTTTATAACAAGTCCAATTTGTTGCATGGTGACTAAAGAGGAAACATACAATACAGTAACAACAATTTTTTTTACTTATTTACACAAAGATATATAGGATTCTAGCAGTCAAGACTAAAGAAATGAATTTTTTTTCACATATTTGCATCTCTGATTTTAAATACATACAATTATCTTCTTTAATAATTCAGAAACTAGACTATTAAGAAATTAATTAAGAAAGAAAATAACATGTATTTTCAGCTTTTTTTTTTCCACTTCTCTTTCATTTGTAAAACTTCCTTCCCATATCAGAAGTCTTACCTGGATTGGTATTCTGAGAAGACTCTTTGCATCTCCTTTGTTCTTCATATTCAGAGATTAGTTTGCAATTGCTGTGTATAAAAAGGTGATTAAAAACATTACTATCTTTACTGAAATGAAAAACATTGACCAAATATATAAAATTCTTAAAGTATCTCAGATGATATCAAAGCTGATAATAAAACTTTAATTATTCTATACACTTCAATTTTGCAAGTTCTACAAAATTTATTTAAGCAGGTGATAAAAAAAAGGAAGGTCAATCAGTCATGAATTGAGAGTAGGAGATTTCAGGCAATTAATTACACATAGCTTGACATAATGGAGAGTGTCTTCAACTTCAAAATCCTAGCTCTAAGACCAGCAGCAATTTGTTCTGGAACAAGTCACTTCTCTGTGGCTACAAGTCCTCTTCTATAGAACAAGGATCTTACTGCCTTATTTACAAGGTTGTTAGGAGAATTAAATGAGATAATACACCAAAAAGATGCCCAGAGTAATATTAATGCAACGGAATAAGATTTTCTTGAACTTTATTTGTTAAAACCATTTTGGAATCCCCAATAAACCCCAACATGCACTTTTCATAGGTGCTAACATTCATATGTTACAGTAGTTGAAAATGTTCTTATTGTCTACAGCCACACCATCCTGAACAAGCCTGATCCCATCTGATCTCAGAAGCTAAGCAGGTCGGGCCTAATTAGTACTTGGATGGGGACCACCTAGGAAGACCAGGTGCTATAGGCATAAAAAAATAAAAAAATAAGTGATCATAAACTGACAAGGTCCTTGTAAACTGTGAGATCAACCAAGGGTTGCCTCACCAAAAAAACAAAAAACAAAAAACACAACACATTATTAATTTTGATTATTAGTTGTCCTTCAATGTGGTTTGTAATTCAGGGCATCTCAGCTATTTTATAATATGTAACTAAATATATTTACATAAATATATTATCTCATTAAGTCAGATGACATAAGTGCCCCCTGTGATTGTAGCTGACCACACTAAAGACAGAAACCTAATAGAGGTCAAGACCTGGCTTGTACTACTACTATGCTTTTACTGAGTACTCAATTTCTGAAACAGCAGATCTCGCATTTGTACATGGATATTGATGAGTTATGCATGAGGCTTAGCTACTCTGATGCCAAATAACCTACTCTAGATTCAGAGCTTTCTGTTGCATTTATATCCCACGTATAAATGCTATGCGGTTTTCAACTTTTTCTGTCAGGCTTATTTTGTTTAGCATGATTATCTCAAGGTCCATCCATGTTATCACAAAAGGCAGTATTTCATCTCTTCTTATGGTTGAGTAATATTCCATTGTATATATGTACCACAGCTTCTTTAGCCATCATCTATCATAGGAAACTTCAGTCGCTTCCATGTCCTGGCCACTGTGAATACTGCTGCTATGATCATCAGTGTGCAAATATCTTTTCATGTATGGTTTTTCAGGGCTTTGGGTTAAATACCCAGTAGAGGGATTGCTGGATTTCATGGCAGATCAGTTTTTAGATTTTTGAGGAACCTCCATACTGTTTTCCATAGTGGCTATACCAATTTGCAGTCCCACCAGCAATGTATGAGGGTTTCCCCACAGCCTCTCCAACAGTTGTTATTACTTGTCCTGTTGAGTATAGCTATTCTAATAGGTATGAGATGGTATCTCATTGTGGTTTTGATTGGCATTTCTCTAATAGCTAGTGATGTTGAACATCTTTTCAAATATCTGTTGGCCATTTGCAGGTCCTCTAGGGAGAAGTGTCTGTTCAGGCTCTCTGCCCATTTTTTGATTGTATCATTTGTTTTTGTTTTTGTTTTTGTTTTTTTTTTTGTTATTGAGTTGTATGAGTTATTTGTGTATTTTGGATATTAAGCCCTCATCTGAGGTGTTGCTTACAAATATATTTTCCCATTCGGATGGTTGTCTCTTTACTTTGTAGATGATTTTTTTTTTTTCTGAGCAGAAGCCTTTTAGTTTGATGTAGTCCCATTCACTTATTTTAGCTTTTCCTTCCCTTGTCTTTGAGGTCAAATTCATAAAATTCTCTTTAAGTTAAAAGGTCTGCGATTTTAGTTTCAATATTTTCCTCTATGGATTTTATTGTTTCAGGTCTTATATTGAGGTTCTTAATCCATTTTGAGTTAATTTTGCTGTGTGGTGGTAGACAACGATCTATTTTCATTCTTTCCAGTTTTCTCAGCACCATTTATTGAAAAGGATTTCCTTTCCACACTGTTTGTTTTTGGCTCTTTGTCAAAAATTATTTGCCTATATAAATATGGGTTTACTTGTGGACTCTGGATTCTGTTCCACTTGTCCATGTGTCTATTTTTTTTGCCATACCATGCTGTTTCGATTATTGTCGCTTTGTAGTATAATTTGAAATCAGGCTGGTTAATGCCTCCAGTCTCGTTCTTTTTTCTCAGGATGGCTTTGGCAATTTGGAATCTTTTTTTGCTTCCACACAAATCTGATTTTTTTTGTTCTAATTCTCTAAAAAGTGCCAATGGGATTTTGATGGGGACTACATTAACTCTGTATAATGCTTTAGGTAATATAGCCATTTTAACTATGTTGATTCATCCAATCCATGAACACAGAATATCTTTCCATTTCTTTGAATCTTCTTCGATTTCTTTTAATAGGGTCTTGTAGTTTTTGTTATATAGGTCCTTCTCAAGTATTGTTAACGAGTTATTCCTAGGTATTCTATTCTTTTTGTTGCAATTGCAAAAGGAATTATTTTTTCCATTTCTTTTTCTGACACTTCATTATTATAAAATAGGAACGTTGATTTTTTGTCCAGAAACTTTACTGTATTTACTTATTGTTTTTAGTATTGTTCTTGTGGAGCCTTTAGGGTTTTCTATATAGCAAATCATGTCATCCGCAGATAGTGACAGTTTGATTCTTTGTTTCCTATTTGGATGCCTTTTATATCTTTCTCTTGCCTGATTGTACTTGCTAGGTCCTCCAATGTTATATTGAACAACCGTGGTGATAGTGGACAGCCTCGCCTTTTTCCTGATCTTAGAGGGAGGGTTTTTAGTTTTTCACCATTAAGTATAATGTTGGCTGAGAGTTTGTCATATATGGCCTTTATTATGTTAAGGTACTTTCCTTCTATACTGATTTTGTTAAGTGTTTTGGTCATAAATGGATGCTGTATCTCATCAAAGGCTTTTTCTTCATCTATGATATAATCATACGGTTCTTATTTTTGGTATATTTTCATAGACCACTTGAGGCACCAACTTCAATTATGAAATCTCAAGCACATTGGTGTCTACTCTGGGAAAGGCGTTATGAGACTTTCATCACTTAAGAAAAGATGCTCTATGGGATATCAAGTGGCCTTGTGGTGCCGACCTGGTAACTAAGGAGCCTGATCTTTTCCTGCAGCATTATTTGAACCTTTCTGACAACTTAAAATGGTTTCAACTAGCATGTGCTAGCAGAAAACTCAAACAAGATGCTCAAAGGGTAACTCACTCTGAAGACCTGGGTTAAGAGGTGGACTCCACCTAGGATTTTGAGTGTGGGGCGAAGGAGGTCCAGCTGTCAGAATAGGGTGCTGGTACTTCGGAACAGTGGCTGAGCAAAAACGCATATGTATATAACCTAAAAATAGTCATAATTTGGAAGTCCAGGTGTGGATCATCATGAAAACTGAGGAATGGGGATCAAGGGCAAGCTGGGAGCAAAGGTCAATCATGACTCCAGGACCAGTTTTAATCAGCCACTGTGCAGCAATAGAATCAATGTAAAACATAGACTAGCATGTCCTCCTTTACCCCTCCATCTGATGAAGGGGAGAAGATTGTCTCCCTTGGACTTAGAGAACCCTTTAGCTTCTTGAATAATTCAAGGGGGAGAGTATAAAAGATAAGTTCCAGAAAATACAGAAGTTTCTGCTAAACTGATGTTTCAAGACTCAAAGTACAGAATTGGAAAAATCAGAGAAGAGACATTTGTTTTCCATGCATAGGATTTGTACTTGGAATGAAATAAGTCATGCTGGGGTCCCTAAAGACAAAGTTCTTAAAAGTTTTAGAATAAGGAAACTGTGCCCATTGCTACTTCTAACTTTTGTGTGGTCTCTGTTTGAGGATGGTCACTAAGTCACTGCCATTCCCAAACTGCCTGAGCTGAAATGTGACATCTCACCTGTTATGTAAGTAGTAACAGTTAAATTATTGCAAACATCAGGTTTTTTTTGATAACTGTCATTTTTAATGTAAACACTTAAAATTAAAACCTCTCTTTAAAGCATGTTCTTTCGCAGTCCATCCATTGTTTTCTTTAGCGAAGACATCGACACCTTACTGAAGAAGAAGCCTGACTATATCTGAAGATGGATCATTTACAGCAAGTATAAGGGCTGTTCTAAAATAACAGAAGGATAACTTCACCCTTAGGAACATAAATTAAGTTATTTTATATACTTTACCAAGTTCATATCACCGTGGTCTGTGTAGAATTGACCATTTACATGGTTACGTGTTTAAATGTTCATCTTTGCAAATTAACTCCAAGGCTAAAAGGAAGGGACAAAAAGGAAGCCACTGGCCTCTCTTGGGGTTTACATAGAAGTTGTTAATTTAAAGCCCTTTAATAAACAAAAAACTATGCTAAAGAACTTTATCTGAAGTAGGTGAAGATTTAAATGAAGAAATTCCTGTTTTATCCTTAGTCTGATATATTGTATCTCAAAGTCAGCTAGAAGTCAGGTGACTAAAAGGTGTTTTGCAGGCTTAAGATAATAATATTAATCATTATAATAATAATAGTCATAGAGTTAATGATGCTGATAAGCACGTGTTAGGCACTAAATTAAATGCTGGATAATCTTACACAGAACTACGTTTACAGAATATGTTCTTGTCCTCCTTTTCATATCGGGATACATATTTGGTGATGATAAGTAATGTTCCTAAGATCACACACCTGGCATGTAGAAAAGCTAGGCATCGCACCCAATCTGGTGTGAATTGAAAACCCACCTTTTTTTTATTTATCCCTCACTGATGACTTGTTTTCATCATAGGGAAAGTCCATTCATTTAAGTTATCTTTCTTTCTTTTACTGTACCAATTAAAATTAAAAACATCAAACTATACCAGAAATGAAATAGAAACTGATGATCCCATAGTATCTGGTAGTAATTCATAGTCAATTAGGAGTAAACTAATAACATCAGTATTCTTCAAAGAAAGCAATAAAGCAAAGAGCCATCCAAAAGACAAAACCAACACCTATTTATGTTTAATATGCATCTTTTTAAGGAAAAAGTAAACAAAGTAGAAGTTTAACAATATCATAAAAGACACTTTAATATTGTATCATAAGTAAAAGTTAGAGTACATACAACATAAAACTAATAAAACTAATACAAAACCCTTTGACTAATATAAGATCATATGATAAAAAATCAAATTACAAAAGGCATCTATCAGTATTATAAATAAATATGAATGTGAATATTGCAGTGTACTGTTCTCCCAGTTGCCCAGTCAGAAGAATTGCTTTTCCACTTAACTGGTGATGGGTTGATATCTTTCCCTACAGGATTACAAATTAATCCTCTTATTAATTTAAAGCTTCTGACCTGAGTGATTGTTACCACTCTAGATCAATGTTAAGGTTAAAAAAAAAATAACGAACAACTATACCTTTTCATCTTATCGACTGCATGTATATTTGCATTTTTCTTTACTAAAAATTCCACCATTTGCTGTTTGTTTTCTGTGACAGCAAGTAAAAGTGGTGTGAGTTCATCCTGTAAAGAGCAAAAACCATTTATAACTTATGAGATTACGTATTTTGAAACAGAGTTTTAAAACTTATAAAATATAATGTGAACTTAAGCATGTGATACAGAAAGTAAAAAGCATTCCCCTGGGTTGTCATCTGCTGCTCCTTCTCTTTAAGATAGCCTCCTCTATCCTCCAACAGATTTTCTGCAGCACTTCAAGCACTGACAGCACTGTTTCCAAGAATCCTGGCTCCTATCACAGTATCTCATAGTATTCCATAGTAATTGTATTGCTCCCCATCTAAACCGAGAGCTTCTCGAGGGCTCTATAGTTCTAAGCACTAAATCATAACAGTAAACATTTTAAGTACTTTTACTGAATTAATAACCTAAATAATAAGTGTTTCTCTAAATAGTGTAGTGTTTCTCAAACCATAGTCCAAAGAATATCTACCAGAAGTACTGTGCACCAAGAGAAAGATTCCAGAAAGATCACCTGCGTTTGAGAAGTCATACAGAATGTGCTTTATATGCCTAGTACTAAAGAAATGTGTTTTTTGTTTGTTTGTTTGTTTGTTTCTGTGTGTGGCAAACAAACATTAACATTGAGAAAATGTTATCTCGGAGATACAGTTTTGAGAGCTTTCCAACGGGTGTGAAGGATTCTCCAGCTTATACAAACTTGCTAGATTCTCTTCTATCAATGCTATCAGGACCCCAGGTGTCAGCTTCAGGCACCCCTGCTCCAAAAGAGTCACCAAGGAAATACATTGTATATTAGAAAGACATGGGCTTCAAATAAACTTTGATTGCTTATTACTAAATATCCCATGGATTTTCTACAATTATTAGATGATAGATTTTTATCTTAGCTGTTACAAAGCACGAAATTTTATTCTCGTTTAATTTATAAGGCTAATCCTGACACTGAAATGAGTATCTACTTTTATTAAAACCAGTTTTATTCTGGTTTTGTTTTGATTCTACTAAAAACATTTTACATTTTATGCAAAATCTAATTCAGAAGTAAAAATATAATAACTTATCAATAAATATTTCAATAATAATTTATTTGAATTATTTTTAGCATAATGAAAGCAACTAAATCATTTACATTTTTATAAGGAGAAAATTTAATACTGTAATTGCTGAGGAGACAGCTATAATACTGTATGAAATATGAATAACCTAGACAACTAAAACCATAATTAACCTCATTAGACTTATAGAAATTTCAGTTGGAATATAATTAGTTTTAGGACATACATATATTTAAAAAACAACTTATATATTGTAACTTGAAAAATTCAACCCTATTTTTCAGAGATTAAATAAAATATAAAATATACAGTATAAATTAATATAAACTGTCTTGAAAATCTTGAGGCCTTTACCAAAATATACTATAAAGTAGGAATTGCGAACTCCGTTGCTTATAGAGGCAAAATAAGTAGGTGACCCAAGTAAGAAAAGAAGTGAGGTGGGGACATTAGCAAACTAGAGAACACAGGTCTAATATGTAAGGGGTAGCCTCAGCACAGCACACAAACGGTATGATGGGCTCAAGGGTACAGGTTTGATTCTTTAAGAGAAGCTTGAAATCCAAATTTCTACATGAGCCACCTAAATTTTAAATGTTGACTCAATCCATGGAGGCAAATTAAACATATCCAGGGGCCACATTTACTCTGTAGTCCACTTGTGTTTGTCTATTTGCTGTATTTAAAAATGGTTGTGTTTAAAGCAAATATTTGAATGTAAGATCTTTCTTTTCTTTAGTATCATATGTCTTATAAAAAAAAAATACAAACCGTTATTTAGACTCATACTACAGAATTTTTCCAAAATTTAATAAAAATACAATCTATTTGTATTTATTTCCCACAGATTGTTAATCAAATGGATAATTACTTCAAAGGACTGCTGGAACTCAATTATTCAAACAATTCCCATCCGTTTCATCACTAACTTTGTGGTTTTTGATGTTCTAAGGTTTAAAATTGCTATCCTGATAAAGCCAGTGTTCTATGAATTGAATAGACATACTGAGACAGTCTATTGCATGGCTTCAACTATAAAGAACTTTGATTATTTACTATTATTGCAGGAAAACCCTGCTTGTAGTAAACATGTGTTATTATAATGACCTGAACATGATCAAAATATGAAAAATTCTTAAACGGTCTAACTCTATTTATTCATAGACTACCCATAAACAAGTTTCAAAAGATTATCTGAGTGCCAGTGAATGATCGATGGTGGAAAGGAAAGAGGTGTTCCTCTTTAAGACAGTAGATATGGCCAAAGTATCCCCTTTGAGCCCCAGAGCACTAGGGTAGACACACCTGAAACTCAGACTAATGGTGTTGGAAAGGACAGTGCTGGAGGGAGTATCTCCTACCAAACTCCAAGTCATCTGGACATTTATGAAGTTTTTGTAATCTCTGATTTTGCACATAACACTTGTCCATTCAGTAGTTCTTAACCAAGGAGCAAGAGTTGTATCAGAATCTCAAGGAAATACTTCTAAAAACATATGTCCAGGCCTTATTAGATTTACTCAAGCAAAATCTTCAGGGAAGAGCCAATTCTCTTTATCATTTCCTTTGGATTTGGCCCAAAAAAAAGTATCAGAGATATGAGTCATTTATCTAAACTACATTTAACTTCCTGGGTAGGGACGGAAGAGGGACTAATAAATTCAAAATGCACTTAATTTCATTATTTGTAAACACCATCATGACAGTCCTGATTTCAGAGCAGAGTTTAGTCTTGTATCTAAGAGGCAGTTTCTGCCAGGATAGGATAAAATATCAGTCAGTTACATGTCCTTTCTTCTTCCTACTTATCACCTCCTGTTTGCTGCCAATCTGGTGGCCTCAGAGGCCTCCTCAAGCTGTTCTCCAGGCAAGTTTGCAACTCCCTGAATCTCTCCAAAACAAAGAATTATTATCCTTCAAACTTGAAGAGCACTTTCCCTAAATATCTAAAATGAAGAAAAAAGAAATAAAAACAAAAGACCTCCTATTATTTTCACACAATAACCAGATTTACAAATTGGCCTGCGAATTTTTGATTGATCGTTCTTCCCCCCTCAACCGCCTCACCCCCCAACCCCGCCGATCCTATTTCCCTTGTAAACTTTGGCTAATGAGAGATAAGTAACTTTTATATAAATCACTTTTTCTTTTTTAATGATATAGGGACTTAATCAATAGCAGCAAGATTTCTATTATATGGAAAATATATTTTTATTTTTGTTTATGTTTTAAGGTAAAGCCTATATTCAAGGAAAATTTGGCTTTCCTGTATTGTTTTACATTAATTGGGAGAAAAATGTATTTAAAAAAATTTTTGCCTTTGACAAATGTTTTCACAAATATTTGCCATAAGTGCATAAAAGAGAGCTGTACCCTTCGCTACTTCTTTAGAAGTATCCTTATGTAAACTGAAATCTTAAGACAATTAAGTTCTTTCAAAATGTTGTCACTCAGAGATTACTTGACCCAACCTGTAAAACTGACCCAACCTGTGTCAACCGAGGACCTTCCTGTCAGGGTTGCAGTCACTAGTGGTAAAGTGTGTCCAGAAGCAAAAAGCAGGTGACTGCTTTGCCATCACCCACTCCCTGTACAACTGCAACCCCACCAATAAGCTCTGGGAGGCTGTGCAGGAGTTGCACTGTTAGGTAGAAGATTCCAAGGTGCTAAATGGCTGGCAAAGAGGCTATGAGTACAAATGAATGCCCTTGATGGAGTTCCAGACTTGACCTGTCTCTCCTGCCCCAATCTTAGAACCTTGGGGATTGGTCAGGGCTGTGGCCTGCTGCTTCCCCTTCCCACTGGCACTCACACACCTCCCCCTGCTGGGGGCTAGGTCTCCATTCCTCCTCTTCCCCATGCTCAGAGGAACCCACTTCCTAGGCCTCCGCCTGCACAGCAGCCATCCTCCGCCATCGCTTCACTCCCCCGAGGCACTCAGTCCTTTGTGGGCTCTGAGCCTATCACCCGCACCCAGGTACTAGCAGGAAGTTCTTCCTTCTGGGGTGGAAGGGTGGTAGCCAGGAGACAGAGCTTTGCTCTTTCCGTGGACACCACATCTCTCCATCCCTCTCTGCCTTGGCTTTGGAGTCCTTCCATGGTGACAAGGCCTGATGTATATAATATGCAGTATATATATTAGAAATATAATGCTTGTGGCTAAAAAAAGTAAACAAAAATGTGTTTCCAATATTTTGTAAATAAATTTAGTTGATCTATACCTTGTTCCTTGCTTCAATATTGGCCTTGTATGAAAGCAGCTTTGCTGTTATGTCCATATTCTGGCCAGCGACAGCATAGTGTAGAGCCGTGTTGCCATAGATGTCCATTATATTTGGATCGGCACCATGTTCCAGCAGAATAGTTGCACATTCCTCCTCTTGGCATTGTACGGCCTGTCAGTATTGTGCCCAGAAACAGTTGAGAAGTGTTAGGAATTCAAAGTGAACCTTACACTAGTTTTACCACATAGTTCTATTTAAATGAGATAAATTCATTCTAACTGTCCATAATTAAATCAAATCCATCTCACATTTTAGTGTTGGCTACTATGCATGTACCTTAATCAGAGCTGTCCTGTTTTCACTGTCACAGAGGTTAAGCTGGCATTTACTGTCTGCTAGGAGAGCTACCACTTTCGGATGGCCATTGGCACAGGCCAAATGTAGAGCAGTCCTATGAGAGTGAGAGGACATTTTAGGAACTTGGAGGGCACTATCTCAAAACATACAATTAATTATTCATGTAATTGTAATTATTAAGTGCTATTCCTATGCCTTCAGAACAAGTATTTAGTTTTCTTCTGGAAAATGTACAATATTAATTAGCTCATGTTACTTACCACATTAATAAAAGAGCAGCCTATGTGAATAGAGAGAGCATGACCTGGGCATTTAACTCACCTTGCCTTTGATCCTATTTTAACTTTGTTACTTAGCTTTTCTGTGCCTCAATTTCCCCATCCACAAAATGGAGATAAAAATAGTGGTTATTTCACAGGACATTGTTGTTTGCTTAAATGGAACCTATGCAAAGTGTTTGCTACAGTTCCTAGCACAAAAATACAGCTCAACAATTGTTAAATAAAATTATTATAATTATTACCATTATGATTACTTTAGAAAGACATTTCAATTTAGTAACATGATATCATTATGCCTTTATTTGCAGCTATGTCTTAAAAATTAGAAAGGGCACAATGTTTCAATGATTCTAAGATGCTTATTTTCTCACATTTTAACACCTCTGACACTAAAATGCAATTTATAATTCTAGATGCCTTTCACCCACAATTGGCAGTATTTCTACCACTCTCTTATCAGTGCATAAAAGAGTGGGCATCATACCATAATCCATTGTGCCTTACATTAAGTGAAATAATGGTTTATACAACAGACCTATTGCAGTTCCAGATATTTGGTTGGTACTGAAGTGAATTTTAGTTCTTAAAAGCATTATGAGGAAAGAGCAATAACAAAGGAGGGAAAGCATTTGTTTCCAAGTAATTCTTACTTTGTCAATAAATTTTAAGTGAAAGGGAGCCCAGAATTCAAATGAATAGGGATGGCTCATTTTATTCAATAATTGGATTTATAGATTGTATAAAAGTCAAAAACTTCAATGATCAACATTAGTATAGACTACTAACATACACTTTCAAAAGGGCCGGTAAATGTTATCTTTTATAATTACCTACCTTCGGAAATACCTTTCAAAGGTGGGAAAAAAAATACCTTTCAAAGGTGGGAGAAAAAGCATCGAGATTAGGTTCTAATACTATAATTTAAAAATTCTCATTTGGTTCATACTGGGCAGCATAAAATTTTGAAAGATGACAAGGGCCAGATTGAAGAGACAGAACGAAGAGTCCTGAGAAGACTATGTCTGCTACGAAATAGGTATTTAGATTATATTTGATGAATAAATGGATTGACAGAATAGATAACTATAGTTACAGAGTTCAATATTCATAAATAAAACTTTTAAATGTAAAGCAATACTTTTGCAATAGTAGTAATCACTTATATTTGCTCTTATTGAGTTTTTATGACATAAGGACCCAACCTAAATGAAAATCTATAATCGTTTTCATATTTGCAATAAGGCCACATATAATAAAAACAAATATGTGTGTGCTGAAATATATACACAAACTCTACAAGCACCAATAAAAGGATACTTTTTATTTCTGAGGATGTTACTTCATCAAAAAACTTAAAAAAAAGAAAGTGAGAAATCATTTTCATCTGTGCAAGATTTATATTCCTGCTCTTCCCAAGAATTATTTCATTAACAATAAACTTACTAGGAGATTTTATATATATATATTCATTGTAGAATTCCGATTTTAAAAAATAAAAAGAAAATTTCACTTATAATACAATTGCTCAGAAATACATTTGGCACATATTTTCAGCTATCATAAGGTCATGGTCAGTTTGGGTGTATGTATAATCAAACCAATTCTTCTCTTCATCTCTGATCTACCAAAGTACATCATTACATGACAACATACATCTGTAGTCTAAACCACCTTTAATAGTCACATATTATCCTGTGGATGCACTCCAATTTATTTATAAAATTCATTTCTATGAGTTCATCATAATACATCGTTGTGTTAAGCAGTGCTGAGAAAAATCAATTGTATGTAATTTATGTAATTATTTCATGATGATACTTTAGTAATAATAGAATTGGTGGGTAAAGGGAATATATATTTTTAAATGTGCTACTTATCACACCAAACTGCCTATTTGAAAAATTTTATTTTTCTTTTAACTTAAATTTCTTTTCTTACCAGAGACACTAAATATTTTCTCCTGTGTGTATAAGTCACTTGCAGGCATATAAAAGGCGTTTGTTCACTTTCAAATTATAGGTTTTTTCCTTGATGATTTCAAAGATTTCTCTGGAAAATGGAGACATACTTTTTCTCTGTTTTACATATGTTCTAAATATTTTACTAGAACATTTTCTTTTATTTTGTTACTATCATTTTTTGATATACGAAGGATTTTGACTTTTTTGTGTTTTGCTTAGTCAACTTTCTGAATTCTTGATTTTGAAGTCTTTGTCAACATAAAAGGTATCAATAGGTGTTGTGTGTTCTTTCAGAACTTTTCTCATTTTCTATATTTAAACTTTTAACCTATATTTCATTTAAAATATATTTTTGTGATATAAAAATTGTAGTAGATTTCTCCGAATGCCTAACAGGTATTTATTTACCAGTTCTGAGTAATTCATCTTTTCTACTAACATGAAATGTCACCAGTAACAAGTTCTAAAGACCTACATATATATATTTGGGTGTTTGGGCATTTTCTGGGCTGTTCTGATCATTTTCCTGTCCTTTTAGCTATTAGTAAACAAATTAATTTCTGGATATCTATAGCACCTGTTGATATCTAGAAAGGCAAATCTCTGTCTATTATAGAAAATTTGTCTTAATTTCATCACAGCAAAAAAGCATAGTATGTGTAACCCAAAAATTTTAACACCATGATATTGTTAGTTGGTTTGTGTAAGAATGATAAATGTAGAAAGACCACACATTTTGAGAAAATGAGTCTTTCTATTCAAGACCACTGCCATCTTCCCACTTCAAAGTTCCCTTCTAAGGTACTTCAATGAAGATCCTACATCCATAGGTGTGCACTGCTATAAAACAGACATTGAATTTTATCTGAAGAGTTTTTAGTCCACAAGTTGATCTATTATGGGATCTCTTTCTTCATTATGCACTTTTCTATTTTACATAACATTACATTATAAAAATCTGAACAAAAATAAAATGTCATGTATACTTAATTTTATTTCTATTATTCACATTAAGTTAAATTTCCTTAAAGTCATCAGTAAAGTGCTCTATAAAGGAATTACAAGTGCGACTTAAAGTTTTCCTTACTGTTGCTCATCAAGTTTGCATGGGCACTAGGCCCCAGGTAAGGTCCCCACCGCCAAGGCGCTGTGGGGCTGAGCCTGGGGAGGGAAGACAGATCAGCACCCTCCATGATGGGAGGGCTGGCTCCACCTGGCTGTGCCTGGGCAGGCGAGCCCTTCTCCTAGGTCCACCCCTGCCCACTGGCCTCACAGTTTCCATTACCTGTTTTTTTTGTCTCTATCATTTAAGTGCCTTATTCTTTTCAAAAGAATCTCCTCCATTTCCTGAGCATCGCCTATGCTGGCAGCTTTGTGGATCTTTCTGAGATCTTTATCTCGGATGTGGTACTGGGTCCCCGTGGTGATATTATTACCAGCCTCAGAAGCCATGCATTTGTTGTTCTTCTGTTGGCTGGTTAAGGATTCAAAGGGTGAATTGCCCTTCCAACTCTCAAATCCAAAAATTTTCTTCATGTCCCAGTCTTTGTCAGGTCTATGAACTTCAGATACACCTCAGCTCCTCTTCTCCTTTTCTCCAACTCTGAGCTCAAAAGGCGCTTCCAGATAAGCCAACTGCACTTGCCACGACATTTCAGCAGGGCAGTTTGGAGGTTTAGAATCTTTCAACCACAACTGTTAGCAAGCAACGCCTCTAGACACAAGTGAGCATGCGCTTGTCAGAGGTTGACGTCACTGCACGTGCGCACAGAGGCCACAGGCCAACAGGACACAGAGCACGTGTGCAAGGCCCTGGTGTCTCTAACCTAAGAGGTTGCTTGTGGGCAGTGCCTGCTTCCCTTCAGATGTCCCTGGATGTTGGCGGAGTTTTTGCTTTCACATGAGCCCTGAAATAGAAAAGCGGATACATTAGAGGCAGAAATCTTAGGAGAGGTGAAAATCATAAGAAAAGAAAACACACTTTACTTATCCTAAGAATGCAAAATCTATTCATTTTTATTTATAAAGTAAAAAAAACTCATTTAAAAACTTGGTTTCCAAAGATAACTTTCATACTTTAAAAATGTTCTATTTTTAACCTCAAAATACATCACATAGAACAATGATTACCTTAAACCAAAAGCAGTTTGAAAATATTAAAATTTTTAATGCTATCTGCTTTTTAAATCAGGCCTGTGAGCATAGAGAACTATCTCTCTATTTAGTATATATATTAATAAAGGAAGTGTACTCCTTTTGCCTTTGCCTTCACCAATTTGTAGGATCCAAAAATGATCTTTCCATTCTTTTACTTGGTAATGTATTCATTTGTTCATTTGTGAAAACTGTAACAGTATTATAATTACAGCTGATCCTTGTTTTCCATATACTTATTTTGTAACTCACTTTGAATCTGTTATTCAAATCCTTCAATTGTCTTTTCTAAAGGTGAGTCTGGATGACATTTATCAGGTTATCAGTTAACTGACGTTTATCAATTCGAGAATAACGACATTACTAACACTTCATTATTGGCAGTGTCACAACATTTGTCTGTACAATGGTTTTGCCAATATTTGAGTAAGATATATGTGTGTGTGTGTGTGTGTGTGTGTGTGTGTGTGTGTGTGTGTGTGTGTAAGAAATAAATCATGGAAGATTACAGCTAAAAATTAAGGATCAATTTGTAACAACTTTGAAAACTTTCTTGAGATGAAACCCTTATGTTATAACATGTGAAGACAACCATTAGTTTTTTATACATTTAACTTTCATACACATCTGAATCTAAAATGCTATTAACTAGCAATCATTTCCTCTTAATAACAATATAAGCTTCTCATCTAGAGGAGAGTACTCATTGCCTTTCCAAGCTATCATTTAAGAAGAAAATATTCCAGTTGTTGCTATTCTGTTTTGTGAGTTTTTAGAAATGTATTACAGCAAAGAAAGAGTGTTTCTGATGCTCTAGGAGACTATTTTGACCCTTTGTTCACAAGCACTGAATCCAAGTGTTTGCACGTGCTTCTAAGCATCTTGTATGGCCTATGCAGTATATCTGGGTGTTTCCCAATGGTAGGAAGGTTTAGACCTTCAAAATTTGGCAAGTAATAATCCCTACATGGCACCATATTTTAATAGAGGTGAAGATTATTTTTCAGATTATGGTCCCTGGGCTACTGTTATTGTTACTGAAACCCTTGCCTACTGTGATAGAGACACTAGGCAAACACTAGAAAAATGTCTGACAGACTATGCAGATAAACATCTTACAGAATTTTGGACACAAGAATATGTGCAATATATAAAAGATAAAAGATTACATGGACATAAAAGAATGATTTATAAACAGTATTTCAATGGTATTTAAGTCTTATGGATTTTCCACTTTTTATGCATGATAATAATATTTCATTATCACATGAAATAATTTCTTCTTGGGCCTTAATTCAGACCATGGGTGTTTCTTCTTCAACATATAAGAAGATGACATTATTCCTGTTACTAGACTTGGCTGAAAAGTGTGATAGTCCCCTACTGGTGTATAAAAAGGCATTTCTATATTATGATCCATATTCTGAAGTATTAGAAAACATTATTCAAAATGTTGTTTTAGATATGTTCATTATTTTCTTATTGTTACTTTTTTATCCACAGTATTCCTCGTGGGTAACTTTTTCTGTTACTTCTGTGACTATAAGAGCAATGAGTTTCCGGATGTTCTGGAACATCAATCTTGATTCCATATCCATGATTAATCCTGTCCTTTGTAGAAGGTTTTCTTTCTGTTTTTCTGCACACATATCCAAAGCATTTGTTTCCATTTCTAAGCCTTCAGACAACCAAAAAGCAGGTGAGACATTGTATCTTCTCGGCTACCTAGTGTTACAAAGTGCTTTTTCAATAATAATAAGGGTGTGTGTTTTCTCTGCAGCTAAAGTGCATCTTCAGAACATTTTTTAAGATTATGTATTTTGTTATGTTCTTTGGAGCTACTCATGCCTAATTTGTGTTTCATTTTTTTAAACTTTTTTCTAAGGTTTGCTTGAGTATCCACTAGCAAACCAATGACCAATTATAGAATTCCTGATAGCCCCAATGAAATCTGATAAAAATGCATGATTAAAAATCATCAATAAACTAAAAACAAAGTCATATTTCCTTGGTGTCGAATTCTCATTTTATTTTATTTTTTTAATAGTTTTTTTTTAAAATCCCCCCTCCACAAATTTCACTCATGACCTATGGATGTTGCCGTCACCCCTTAAGAACTGGATCTCTGAAGGTGGGGTATCTCTTCCCGTGCACTTGCGGTGCACACCCGGGGCCTGGTGCACCCGGGGCCTGGTGCACCCGGGACCTGGCACGCCTGTGACCCTGCACACCCAGGGTGCCTGGCACTCCCAAAGTATGGTTTGTGGCTCGGCTGGGGCTAGAACTCAGGACTTTCTGCGTGTAAAGCAGATGTGCTAACCACTACTCTATGGAACCACCCCAGAATTCTCATCTTAAAATGTTATTTAAAATATCATGAGAAAAATTAATCTTACATTAAAATATCTTTACTATATTAGGAGGTGTTGTCATCTTTATTATAGTCTACACAATTAAGTATAAAATGTAACTTTCTAGTTATTTTTTCCTTCTATTTCATCATTATAAGTTTATGCATAGAATTCAAGTATTCTGTATATTATAGTATAAATAAAATACTATTTTTATTTTACTTCCTCTATGAAGAAAAATATGGGAAAATGTATTAAGAGCAGACATCACTGCTTCATTCCCAACTCTATGGGGAACATCTCATTAAGTAAATATCTCATTAAGTAAAATAATTACCAGGAGATGTTTCACAGCTGTTTCTATCAAGTTGAGGAAGCTCCTTTCTTTTCCTGGTTAGCTGAGATGTTTTATCATGAATGAGAATTGAAATGCATTATATAATTTTGTCTATATCTTAATATTCTCATGTCTTTTTTCTGTTTTAATCTGAATATGGCAATTTATGTTCAATGATTTTTTTTAAATAGGACACCAACCTTAATTCTTAGGGTGACTCACATTTGGTCATGTCATAATTTTATTTTCAAATATTTATTTTTTTTTCTGTTAATATCTTGTCAAATATCATTGTTTCTATGGTCATGAAGGATATTTGTCTACAATTTCCCTTTCCTGGAATATCTTTCTCAGATTTTGATATCAAAGTTACACTAACTCCAAGAAGTAAGATCGTAAATAAACTTCTTTTTCTTTTTTTCTGAAATATATGATGCATGGTTAAAATCTTTCTTCATTTTTCCCTTAAATATTTGGTTGAATTCAACATTGAAGCTATCTGGGTATGATTTTTTCTGGGAAGGTTTTCTATTTCAAAGTCACTTTATTTAAGCCATTCAGATGTTTTGTTTTTTCTTGGGTCAGTTTTGGTATGTTTTATCTTACAAGGAATTTATCAATTTTTTTTCAAGTGGCCAATTGATTAGTTTTTCATCACTATTTTGAAGCTGCTAGTGATGTTTCCTATGCAATTCTTGATATTAGTCATTTGTATTACATCTCTTTTATTTCTTGATCAAGAGATTATTGATTTTATTATCTTTTTCAGAGAACCAAATTTTGGCTCTATTAATGTTCTCTGTCATTTCCCTGGTAATTCATTGACTACTTGCCTTTATTTCTTGTTTTTTTCTACCTTGAGTTTAATTTTCTCTTCATGTTTGTGCTTTTTCTGGTGGTAGGTTAAGCCATTTATTTAAACTTTTTTGCTTTTCTAAGAAAGCTTTCAATGCTATACGTTTTTTTAAAAGTATAGTTTTCACTATATCCACAAACTTTTAATGATGTGTGTTCATTATCATTCATTTTAAAATAAGTTTCCATTTCCCTTGTGATTTCTTCTTTCACCATAGATTAAAAATACCTTTATTTTTGCTTCCTTTTTAAAGTTTATTTTTACTAAGCATGAAATCTGGGTTGAGAGGTTTATTTTCTCTCAGCACTTTAAAACTGTATTTCCATTGTCTTCTTGATGCAATGTTTGGGTTAGAACTTTGGGTTACATTTTTCTTATGGGACCTTTTTTTTTTCAGCAACTTATGAGATTTTCTCTTTATTACTGTTTTCAGCCATTTGACTATAATATGGTAGTGTATGGTATGTTTTCTATTCAACTTTCTTGAGTATTTTAGAGCTCTAGAACCTGTTTGATATTTTCCATTACATTTAGAAATAATTAGCATTTATTTCCTCAAATTTTTTTTGGCCATATTGTCTCTCTTCTTCTGGTGTTCCAATTACAAATATGTTCTTGTTACTTTTAGTTGATCTATAAAATTTTAATATTTATCAAGTTCGCATTTTATCATTAATAAAGTTAAATTTGTTGACAACTTCAATAAACTCTTCTCTATAGCCCATAATTTAATGAAAAAATTTTTTTTACCTATAATAAGATTCCTGGTAAGCTCAGGAAAATTCTGATATGAGGAGGTTATGAATTATGCTTTCATGTAAGGAAATGTTTAAATATTTCAGTCTAATAGGTTCATCATCACTGTCCTTTTCGTTTTCTTGATATTGTCATTCTTAGACAAATGTTTTATAACAAAAACTTGTTAAGTTCTTGTTCTTTCTGATTATTATGAAGGTTTCACCAAAACAAATGGAGATATTGCAAAATCATAGGCCTTTTCCATTTTACTTCATTCAATGCAGAATGTTAATTTATCCCCCAAAAATTCTTCTCAAAAGTTATGAAAATACAAAGCAAAATAATAAATTTTCAAAATTAAACCAGGTACATTTTTGAGTTCTCCTCATTTAATCTATTAATCTCCTTCCTCACTTTTGTAGTGACAAAATCAATGGCTTTAGTCCTCATTTGTATTTGTTCTAGATATTATATTGAAAATTAAATATTATTAATGGTTGAATTAAAATAAGCCTAGATTGGTTTGATATATCTCTGCTTTTTACTTTCAGCTTCTGCCATAGTCTTATCTAGTGATGTGGATGACACAGGTTCACTGAATAGAATTATCACTTCAACATGAGATTAACTCTGAAAATCACTCATTGATTCACCACTTCTCTTCCTGATTCTTCACAAATTGCTAAGTTACTAACAATTTTCTTTCATTGTAAGTGAGTAATGCACTAAGTATAATAAAATGTGCTCAAACATGAGTGTATAGGAACAGCTATGTCATCACTGGATTCTTTATTACTAAAGCCATGATAACCAAATTAATAAAAAAGACCCAGACTTTCAGTGGCTTATCATAATGGAAGTAGATTTCTCATTCATGTAACAGTCACTGTAGATGTTCCCAGTCACTGAATAGTTATCTTGCTTATGGTGATTCAGAGAACCAAGTTCTTGCCAACTTATGCTGCCACAATTCAAATGGGCACTTCCCTTGCCTGTGTCCAGATGATGAATGGAACTGAGAATGTCTTAAATGTCTTGGCCTGTAGGTGTCACATACCGTTTCTGTGTATATTCTGTCATCGATACTGGTCACATGGACACACATGCAAGTATAAATGACTAGAAAATGTAGTCTTTGATTGGACTGCCATGTTTCAATGTCAATTTCCTATTATGGAAAGGAAACATAATTTTAAATTGACAGCAACTATCCATGTCATTGATTCTTAAACTCTTATATTAAAATGGATCAATATTTAAATTTAGAAAATTATAATCACTAAAAGGGAAAATCTGTTTATTATGACACAAAATTCAGGACTCATAAAATAAAATAATTAGTTAATTCAACTGAAAATATAAGCCATGGTGGCAGCAAAATGGGTGGGGACTCATGACTCAAAATATAAGAAAAAGTAATTGTTTCAATTATTTCAAAATATAATATTTCTTATCAATCAAGAAGAAAAGCTCAATAGTCTAAAAGGAAAACTAGCAAAAGATATAAGAAGCTAGCTCATGCATAAAGGAAATATGATGATTCTAAAAAATAAATTAAAAAAGAAAACCAAAATCAGATACCAATGGAAGAAGCCTAACATTTATCTAACATTCTGGAATAGGCTGTAGCAAAACTGAAACTGATACACTGCAAATGAGGATGTAAATTAAAACAACCTCTAGAGATATTAAACAATAGTTCTAGAAATTTAAAAGGGGATATGCTTTGATGTAGTAAATTTACTTCTAAAAAACTATCTCTCAGATACAGCACTTGTGCTCTAAATAAAAGTAATGTGTTTACTTAGCACTGCTTATAACAGCCAAAGACTCTAAGCCACCCATAGACCTA
Source organism: Macroglossus sobrinus (assembly GCA_004027375.1). Taxonomy (NCBI): domain Eukaryota; kingdom Metazoa; phylum Chordata; class Mammalia; order Chiroptera; family Pteropodidae; genus Macroglossus; species Macroglossus sobrinus. The sequence goes on along the minus strand of PVKZ01003745.1, from coordinate 54,973 downwards.
TCAATAAGGTTATGACTCATTAATCTATATTTTACTCATACATTGGAAAATTACAGAGGAGTTCAAGAGAATAAGACAAAAATATTTGTATATATTTTGATATGCCTGTAGATGCATAGGCTTTAAAGGATAAATACCCACTTTTGAACATTTTTTTTAAGAGAAGGAATGGGGTAGAAGGAAGTTTCAGGTTTGGGTTTATTTATTTATTTTTTTCACTTTTCATTCTCTGCAATTACTTCTAATGTTTTACATAGAGAATGTGTGTGTGTTGTTTTTGTAGTTAAAAAATTATCTTTTAATTATTTTTTGGCTTCTAGTGTTCAAAAAAACCTATATCAAAACATGAAGTGAACAACTGCTAAAGGATCAGATACTTGAAAGATCACACATGATAAAGATATAGACTTATAAAAGTAGTTTATAAAGGACATGGAAAAGAAAGCTACGACCTACAAACAAGAGAAACTCTGACGAGGGAGAATAATTTGACTTAAAGAGACTCCACATCATAATATTCAGAATGTCTAGTTTTCAATGAATAATTAAAAATTATGCAAAAAAGTTTGGTCTATTTACAGAAAATTTACAATTAACAGACATTGTCTCTGAGGAAGCACACAGATTAGAATTACTGGACAAAGGTATTAAATCACCTATCTCAAAATGCTAAAGTAGTTCAAAGATACTGGAAAGATGATGTGTGAATAAATAGAAAATATCAATAAACAATCATAACTTATAAATCAAGAAACCAAACAGAAATTCTAGCACTATGAGTACAATAATTAAAAAACTCACTATAGGATTTCAGTAGCAGATTTGCGTAAACAGAGCAAAGAATCAGAAAACTGTAAAAAAGGTCCCCTGAACTTATTGTTTGAAGAACAAAAAAGCAAAAGAATGAAGTAAATAAACAGAGCCAAACAGATCAACCAAATCAACATGCAATGGGAATCCCAGAAGGAAAGAAAGGCAAAAAAGGAGCAAAAAGAATATTTAAAGAAAAATAGCTAAAAATTTGGCAGATTTGGTAAAAGACACAAATTTACACATTCAGGAAACTTAATGGAGAGATCTGGCCATCATCAGAAAAGCCTCCAATGGTCCTAGCTCAGCCTAGAAGTCAGGGGACCACGCACAGTCTTTGGGAGCAGAGAAGCAAGGAGGAAGAAGGCTCTGAGGCTCCCTTGCCCCAAAACCCCACTCACACTTCCTACTTGCTGGGTGCCTGCACCATAGACACAGCAGTGTTCCCACGACCCATACCCACCGCTTCCTTGCTTGCCTCAACCTGCAGCCAGCCCACACCACCATATTTGCCCAGCCTACTGCTGTCATGTCCACTAGGTCTGTGTCCTTCTCCTTCCACTGCAGGATGTTCAGAGACCCAGGCACTGCCAGCCTGCCAAGCTCCACCTGGAGCTACAAGATCATGTCCACCGACACCAACAGCCTGAGCAACGTTCTGCACCTGAGAAGTGGATGCACTTCAAGGAACTAACAAATCCTTGGACACCAGATGCGTGATATAGAAGAGGACTTTGCTGTTGAAGCTGCTGACAATCAAGACAATATTGGCCACCAGCAGGCTGAGATTCAGAACATGAAGGAAAAAATGGCTTGTCACCTTCATGAATACCAAGACCTCCTGAATGTTAATATGGCTCTTGATTGTTTAGATCGCAACCTACAGAAAGCTGCTTAAAGGCGAGGAGGGCAGAATTGCTCTGCTTCTTTCAACCTTTTCTTTTCTGAGTTCACTCTCTCTGATTGACACCCATGCAAAAAGGACACTTGTGATTAAGACTATAGAAACTAGAGGTGGACAGTGAAACTTCTCAGCATCACAACGATCTGGAAGAAAAATTACCCACACTCGGCACAGCAGTATATTACCAGCAAGAATAAAAAAGAAATCCGTATCTTAAAAAAACGGCTTTCAAATGTCTTTCTGCAGTGTTTCAGGAACACAAGATAGATTTGAAATAGAATAAGCTCTAGTTCTTAAGAACCAATGCCCTTAAAGGATTTAGAGAAAAGTTTACAACATAATCTAGTTTATTAAGAAAGCTTGCACTACAATACTTTAAATATATATATTCTTGGTCTATGACCATGCCACCCTGAACAAGCCTGATCCTGTCTGATCTCAGAAGCTAAACAGGGTTGGGCCTGGTTAGTACTAGGATGGGAGGCCACCTAGGAAGACCAAGTGCGTAAAAAATAAAAATAAAAAATAAGGGATTTGAAGCTGACTGGATCCTTGCAATCTGCAAGGTCAACCAAAGATTGCATATATATATATATATTTTTTTTTTCTAGAATACCTATCAAATTGCTTTTTTTCAACAAGGATCTGACCAATTTGTTTCTGCTTTAATAAATCTTTGGAAAACTAAAAAACAAAAGAGAAACTTAATGAATTCCTAAATCTGTAATCTAAAGAGGTCCACACCCAAGATACATTATAAGCAAACTCTTGAAGCCAAGGACAGAGAGAATCTTGAAAGCAGCAAGAAAAAGTGTCTCAATGCAAAGGATCTGCAAGTAGATCAATGGTATACTGCTCATAAAAAAAACTATGGAGGCCAGAAAGCAAGGGATGGCATTTTGAAATTGCTGAAATGGGGTCTGGTTCAAGATGTCCACACAGAAATATCCTAAACTCACTACCTCCCACAGACACACTGAATCTACAGCTAAATATGAAGCAATATACTCTGGAAAAACAAACAAACAAACACCAAATTGCCAAAGGAACCCTTTCATGTCAGGCAAACAAAAGGGAAAACACATAACCACATCCAAACAAATAGAAAAGGCTGAGGCATGGTAGCTATAGTTAAAAACACTGTATTGCATATTTAAAAGTTGCTAAGAAAGTAGGCCTTCAAAGTTCTCATCACCAAAAAACACATTTTGTAATGATGTATGGTGATTTCTTGTGGTGATCATTTTGCTATATGTACAAATATCAAATTACTATGTTGTAAACCTGAAAGTAATATGATGTTTTATGTTAATTTGCCTCAATAAAAAGAAGAATTAGATTATAATACAGCTATACTTATAATGAAGATGTAAGTATTTTTAATTTCTGCTTTGTTTTGATAGTCTATAACAGATAGCTGGCATTATATATGTATATGTTAATACATATTATGAAATATAATATTAAATACATGATAAAATTCCTATATGATATATAGATATAAAATATGTGGTAAAATGTTCATATATGATATTAAAACATGCAATTTAAATATTATATATGTGATACATAAATATATATTTATATATGATAATTAAAATAAAATACTTATTATTTAATACTGTACAGAGAGAAGCTGATATTCCTGGCAATTGCAGATTTAAAACAATTTTACTTGTTATTTGTCTGTACAGAATAACAGAGTTCATTTTCTCTTCTTATCGAGATAATTATGAAAAGCATATTGTTTTCTCTGAAAAGGAACAGGTTTTGAGAATCCTAAGGTTCAAGAATTTCTCAGAGGGGATCTGGCCTGAACCCTCGTCACAGACTAGAAGCTATTGTCAGTCTCATTATCCTTACTCTATAGAAATGAAGCTCTGAGATATAATGCTCTGCACAGAATTTCTTCAAGAGGCAGGGCAAGATTTGGCAAATGAAGTCATCATCCAGGAATAGTCATTAAAACCACATTTCCTTTCAGCCATTTCAGTCCTAACAGGAAAAACAGGTCCAGAAACTCCGCATTAGAAGAGGGAGGGTAAGAGAGCCGTAGTTGGAAACACTTCTTTTTAAAAAAAATTTGTCTACGTATTTTCCTTTATCAGTGCTCTTTTTTTAACTGAACATTATTGGGGTGACGTTGATCAACAAAATCCAATAAATTTCAAGTACACAATTCAACAGTATGTTGTATATATATATTGCAATGTGGTTCAGCATTATTCACTGTGGCCAGGACATGAAAGTAACCAAGGTGTCTTACCATAGATGATCCGACACTTCTTTTTTTTGATAACTGTCATAGCAGGCATCCTTCTTAGTGTTAAATGCCTAGTGTCACATGCCTAGTGTTAAAAGTGGGTAAATCTTTAATTTGCATCACAGATGTTTGTTTTGAGCACTTGCATTGTGGCAGACACTCTTCTAGGCACTGATCATTAAGCGATAAACGAAATAAACAGAAGTTTCTGCCCCGCGGAACTTAACATTCTAGCGGCAGAGGAAGGAAATCCACAAGACAAATAATTAATTATATAGGCTGTTAGGATGCCATTACCATTACGGAGAAACCTAACAGCAATTACCATGAAATCCAGCAAGTTACTGTGAGTCCTTTTTTTGTATGCATGCACAAATGCGTTAGCTTCCATGAATGTGTACACGTGTTGGAAGGAAGTGCACAAAATTGCCATTGAAGCTTATAACCAAACTGGGGAGAAATCAGTGCTTAGTCTTATAAGTATATTAACAGATATTAACCTGGAAAGTAAATTTAGGTTATGGAAATGCAGTACTCATCTATTTTTAATCACAATTATTGTTTTATTCTCTTTTTTAAAATGGCTTGGGATTGGCATCAGCTTTTTAAATATTAACAAGGACTTTGATTTTAAATTATGAATTATGTAAATAATTATTTTAACAGAAGTTATTAGATTAAAGAGTTCACTGTCAGGTTTTTGGTTTTTAGTAAGTAGAAAAACAATAAAAAGTACTGATATTTCAGGGAGATTTCTTAATATAAAACCCACATTTCAATTCCTACGTAAGCAATACTATATAAAATGATGGTCATAATATTTCTGGAGCAAAACTAAGGTAAGTTGAAAAATAAACAATAGCTTACTTTTATTTCAATACTTTTTTGTGTTTTAAAGAAAATCTATAAGGATTTTGTTTTTTATCTATTCATCTATCCTATCCTTTGGAGCATTTAATCCACTTACATTTAAAGTAATATATAGTTGAGAGATATGTAGTTATTACCATTTTATTACTCATTTGTTTGATCCTTTTTCCTTCTTCTTAAAGAAGTCCCCCTAACATTTTTTTTGTAATACTGCTTTGCCGTTGATGGATGATATGCTGTAGAAAAGAGACTCATTTTATTTTTATTTATTTTATTTTTTTATTATAAAAGACTCCTTTTTATTATAAAAAGACTATTAGTTTAAATTGAAAGACACACGCAGACTAAAAGTGAAGGGATGGAAAAATATATTTCATGAGAATGGAAACAACAACAATGACAAAAAGCTTAAGCAGCAATACTTATATCAGATAAAATAGACTTTAAAACAAATGCTATAACAACAGAAAAAGAAGGACTCTATAATTCCACTTACAGGTATTTATCCAAAGAACCCCAAAATATTACTTCAAAGTGACATGTGAATCCATATATTTATTGCAACATTATTTACTATAACCAAGATATGGAAGCAATGTTCATCAATGGATGAGTGGATAAAAAGATGGTACATACATCCAACAGATTATTGCTCAGCCTTAAAAAAAATTGAAATCACCCCATCTGCTACAACAGGTATAGACCTAGAGGGTATTGTGCTAAGTGGAATAAGTTAGACAGAAAAATGCCATAAATTTCACTTACATGTGGAATATAAAGAACAAAATAAGTAAACAAATAAAATATAAAAAAACTCATAGATACAGAGAACTTTTTGATGGTTGCCAGAGGGGAGTTGAATGAAAAAATGGAAGGGATTAAGAAGTACAAATTGGTAATCACAAAATAGTCTTGGGAATGTAAAATATAGCATAAGATATAAAGTCGATAATGTTGTAATAACTATGTAAGGTGTGACATGGGTACTAAATTTATCAGAATGATCACTCATGAGTTATTTAAATGTCCAATTACTGTGGGGTATACCTAAAACTAATATAATATTGTATGTCAACTGTAACCAAAAAATAAAAATATATTTAAAAAATTAAAGGAAATACATTACTGAGGTCTTTTGCCAATAATTTCGTAGTAATAAAATGAATTAAATCTAGGTGCATTGTCCAATTTCTTTCCCAATATGTAATGAATAATTGAATAATCTATAATTTCAATAACCTTTTTAATAGTATTTACAGATTTCCCCCCAAATTAATGGTCATTTCATCCTCACACAGACAAATATATACAAGAGAAGCCACTGTCCAACAACCTTTTCTTATTTTCTTGCTGAAATGTGATGAAATGAATATATTTTCCAGGTCACTTCAGCACTGTCAAGCAACACTTTGTCCATTCCCTAGAAAAAACTGTATTATTTTCTTCCTATGAATTCTACTCCCAGTAGATTCACTTTTGTAATAGTATTTTGAGACTAAAAACTTTGCAGCAGATTGTTTTTCTAGGGCAAAGCTCTACTTCTCACTCATTGTGTTGTGATCCCATTGCCAATGGTTAGAAAGAAAAGGTGATTTTGAAAGTTCCTAGCCTCATTGGTTATTTATCTTATTTTGGCTAAGTCCTCTTCATCTGACCAAAGGAAGAAGCTTCAGATAGCTGGTGGTTGGTGCCACAAAAGCGTGCATAGTAAAACTCATGAACAATTTAGGATATGTTGTCCTGCATGTTACTTTACCACATTACTCTATCTGTTCAGAAGAGATGATAACCTTACCTGTGCCTTTTGCAAAGAGCAGAGGTAGTCAGTTCCATAAAGATGACCATCAAGACTTCCCTGCCTTTCGGTTACCTCTTCTTGTGGCTGTCTCCATCCATGGATCTGCACAGGCTAATGACATTATATACAGAGACACTGTCTATCGATAAGAGAAGAAATTATTGTATGTACTGCCACAGAAAATCTTTTTTATTTCTTAAAGTTCAGGGACCAACTCACCTTTAGAATAGTGTAACAAATGCCCCTGTATTAAATGACAAAACTCAAAGTGAAAGATCAGTTTATGCTTATTCATAAGTATGAGACAGGAACTATTTGACATATTGAGTATGTGTGATATTTATTCTGACAGGTAAGACTTTCCTAAAGTCAGAGTCATTTATTTTAAACTATAAATGTGATATTGTAAGAATTTTTACATCTCAATACTTATAGCTGTTTAGATAAAAATTATCATACTGAAGATGAAGAAATAAGGAACCATGTGAACAACACTTCTAAGGCAGGGGCCTGACATCCTAGATAATAAGAATTGACACTTTAGACTTGGGAACTCAAAGATCCCAATTTGAGAAACACTGCATTTAAAACTAAAAGTTGTCCTTTAGAGAACTATTTCACTCAAAGTTGGTTGTGAAGACAAATGAAAATGCTGGCACTGAAATCAGGGAGGTGAATGGGATAAAGGGAAGTCTTCATTCTTTTCTTGACTCTCACTTCTCCCTTGCATTCCACAGATGGCATTTTTTTATTCCCCGATGCAGATGCTCTAGTTGACCCTTCTGTGGTTCACTCCATGCAAACTCCTGCTGAGGTCCCCTGCCCTCCCAAAAGAGACCTGCCTGGTTCATTCAAGCATAGCTCCTCTCTGCAGTATTCACTTGATCCATAGTTCATGTATGCTTATTCCCAAATGATACATTTTTCTGCTTCTCTTCCTTCTGCCCCTGCTAGTGGATAACTCTTGCCAAAGTCCTGCCTTTACAATTCTTAAGGCAATAGTCACACACTGGTCCCTCCACCAGGAGGAGGAGAGGAAAAGCCCCAGCATTCATACCTATGCATTCCTGCATTCCCATCAAGAAATACGTCAATAAATTTCTACTCTTCTCCTTTTAAACTGTTGAAAATGAAGAAATGATTTAATCTTATGGATGCAGTAAAGATTCCATAACATATTGTTCTCAGACAAAATTTTGTGAAAACAGAAAAAACCTCGCTCCTATTTTGTTTTACATATTTATAAATTACTGTAGAACAAAAACAAGATTTTAGTTCTTCATGCATAAAGCATATACCAGCTAGAACACATTAACTGACACAGAAGAAAGAACACTGGATGAGTAAGAAAATCACAATTCACATACTATCTACATTTCTTTCTAGCTATGCACTTGGGTAAAAGTAGCTTGCTTCAATAAACTTCCAGTTACTCATCTATAAAATGAAACATACACACTTTTAGCATATCTGGAACAGAATAGAATAGACTATCTAGAACAATATCTACCTTATCACTAAAATGAATGCTACAAATTTCTTTGACTCTAAACTTTATATAACATGTCAAAGAGAAGTGACAGAGATATAAAGGGATTTTGCTCTGAGTGGCACCTTTTAAGACAGTATTTGTAATTAGCAGAAAAACATGAATTACTCAGTGGAAATATATGGAGAACCTGCTAATCAGTTGGAAAAATACTTTCCAAAATATTTACTTCATAACAAATTCTCCATAAAATATAGATTTACATTTTTAAAAGAAAGTCTAGAAAGAAGAGAAGAAAACATGGGTATTCATATAAGTTTGAAATAGGACAAGATTTCTAAATATCAGAAAAAGAAAGCCGGAAACAATGACTGTAAGACAGATTCATCTGACCTTATAATACTTGAGGCTGACAGAACCTTCAACTTCAGGGTTAACAGTGACAGCTTATCAATCTCATCTTCTTCCAGGTGAATGAAAACTTATCACCTGGCAAATTTCCAAAAGTACCCTGACTTGAAAACATCTAAGGGTCTCCTGAAATAACTGGATCTCAGCTTAACACCTTTAAATAACTTTTCTCATACCCCACAGCTAACCCAGCATAAAGTTATTCTCAGCTATTTCATGTGCTCACTTCCCTTTAATTGACTTCCATTCTTTACAACTGCACTGTCCATGGTGCAGCTGTTTTGGAAAACAGTCTGGCAGTTTCTCAAAAGGTTAAATATACAGTTATCTATGTGGCCCAGTGATGCTGCTCCTTCATATATACCTGAATAAAAGAAAACATATGTCTAGAGAGTAACTTGGACATGTATGTTCATAGCACCATCACAATAACCCCCAAATAGAAACAATTCATATCCATCAACTGATGAATGGCTAGAGAGTAAATAAAATGGAAGCAACATTCTATTTCTTCTGGGAAATTAGGTTATTGTACCCACAACCTCCTCTGAAATAACATACACAAAAGCCTCTTACATTCTCTTTAATTTATGTAATGAAAGATTTTACTGGCCACTTCTGAATGACTCTCATGATACCCCAACCTAACAGTAATTACAGTTCTCCATTCTCCTTTATATAGAAAAATGTATTATATAGCCCTATGAGTGATTTTTCATCTCATAGATATCTATTGGGCTTCTATTGTTTTCCTGCTTGAGACTAGAGTCACAATAGTTAGTAAAAATATACATAAATTATGACCTTGTGTAGCTTGAGCCTAGAAAGGAAGCCAGACATTCACCAATAACAATGAAGCGAATAAAAAATTATAATAGTGGTAAGTGCCAGGAAAGAGACATGCCAGAAATGGTGGCCTGAGGAGGTGATGCTTAAGCTTGTACTGTGGGAGGATAGGATCCTACCTGCTAAATAGTAGAGGGTCAGAAGAGTGATTCAAACAGTAGGAATAGCATATGAGAAAGCTCTGTGACAAGAGTGAGAGTGGTACACTATGAAAAAGGCCAAAATAGTGGGAGCATAGAAAGAAAGGTGAGGGGAGTGGTGCAGGAAAAAGCCAGAAACTGTGGTGGGGCCAGATTATGTAGGCATAGATGACCCACTTTTTGAGTTTTAGTGTTTATCCTACATGTAAAGTGGAATATCTAAAGTGTATCTAGGAGATGGCAGATTTGCATCTGAAAGGGTTATTCTGCCTGAGTGGAGATCATATTGGAGTCAGGAAGGCCACTCTTAAGGCTAATGCAATAACTCCATATAAGAGGTCATACTATCTTAGACTAGAATAGAAACAGAGATGAGAGAAGAATTCAAAAGATATTCAGAAGGGAAAAAAATTGCCAGAATTCAGTAATGGATTAGGTGAGAGATAAACTAGCATAGTGTGAAGAATGATGGTGCCAGTCAATGAAAAGGGAACATAGACATAAGACTGGGTTTGGGGTTTAAGGAGGAAGTTGTAGAATTGCTGAGCTGAAGGTATCTCTGAGATGGCCAAGTGGACATGTCAAGAAAGCAACTGAATCTATGGATCAAGTAAACTAAAACAAAGACATATTTGTGAGTAATCTTCATATTGCTAATAATTAAAAATTTGGGCCTAAGTGAGATAAACCAGAGTGAAGAGTAAATTTAGTGGCTGGAAGGTGAAAATTCAAAGGATGAGTAAAAGGATACATCTGTAAATGAAACTGAGAAGTAGCCAGAGAGGAAGCAAAAATAAAAAATAAAAAAAGTGAGGGTTAGGTCACAGAAGGTAAAGAGAGAATGGTGCAAAAGAGATCTTAGCATCTGGAAGGATGCTAAGAGAGCTCAGAAGAATGAGACCTGGACAGTGTGCATTGGATTTAACTACCTGGAAGAAACTAGTGACTTCAAGAAAGGTGTTGAGAATAGGCAGAAGTTAAATGGAAATGGGTTGGGCAATAAGTGGGAGATGAGGACATGAATGCTATAGGAAGAAGTGTCCCAGAAATTTCTGGATTGATCAAAGAAATGAGATCAGCATGAGCCAAGATGTCATCTCAAATGCCCGGCATTCTGTAGAACAGACTGAAGCAAACTGCCAGAAACTGACTCGTCTGTATCTTTGCTATGATTACAAAGTGGTGCCATGGACAGCTGAAGCAGGTCTTCCTCTGCATTACTGACTTGGTCAGGTGCATCCACAAGAAGATCGGCTGACAAAGATTTAAAGAATCTCTCCATAAGTGATACTAGTTGGGAATATGCAGGTATCCTAACAGATAGACCTTTTAGACTAAATTGGTATAGCCATTTAAAAAAATATATTTAAACTTGATAATATACTTTTGCATTTAATAAGAAACATTTTACAGGGAAAAAAACATACAAATTTACACTACTTCCTGACAAAATTATTAATAGGAAGGATGACCATAAAAATAGTAAAAAAAAAAAAAACTTGGATAAAAAGAGTAAGAAGGCATTACAAAGCTTAGGGAAAATCAATGTACAGTGATCGCATGTGGCTGAACAGAATAAAAGAACAATAACCATAAATGCCAAAATTTGTTAAACACTCACCATATGACAAGTAGAATGTTACACTCTGATTGTGGGACTTTTAATTTAATTCTATTCTGAAAAAAAAGAAAAAAAATAGGTGAATTTCTCTGCCCTGCTAGAATTGAATGGATTATATAGGATTTTTTCTAAAAGTTTTCTTCAGCTTTAAAAAAATCTAGAGACCATTTTTAATATGCATGGCATTTTTCTTCATCACTACCTGCAGGGTTCTCTTCATTGACTAATTGAATGTACTAGACATATTTTTAAAGGAAAGGCTGAAGTAGTTGTAAAACTAGATACTATAAAATAAAATGACCATGTACAGTACAGATTCTTGAAATCATTTTTGAAATTTTCTGAAAACCTTCTTGAAAGTGAGTTACATGATTTTAAAAAGTAGAAACAGGGGTGCAGAGGGGCTTTGCCAAGGAGTAGAAGGGAGCAGAGACATGTGCTCTCTTTTCAGTCTGGAAGGGTTGGAGGGTAGAATGTTCTAACTGGTCTGTGATTCTGGCTCACAAGGTGGCACAATCTTTCTTTGTCACTAGCTGCAGCTTGTGGTGTTGGGCCCTGGCCCAGGGCAGGGACAACTGAGGCTTGACCTGAGAAGGCAGAGGGAACTTGGTCAGAAAGCAGGCACCAGAATTGGGGGTTTCCTCAGAAAACGAGACCTGTCCAGTCCCTGACGAATGGATGAAGGCAAAAAAAAAAAAAAAAAGAGTATTTCTTCCTGCTTCTCCAGAGGAGAGCATTCCTAGGGACAGTAGTTTGAGGTCCAAGTGAGTTACTGGAAGATATGTGTGTGTGCTGAATGAAAATCTGCTTATTACATTTCTGCCTGGTTCTCTGTACCTGAAATGTCATTGTTTGGTTTAAGGACCTTCCAGGTATGTTTTATTTAATTCTTCACCACATAACTTTTCAATGCTTACCTGCTTAAGACCTTGTTTTGTATGGATATAAATAAGAGAAGTCAAACTTGCCTTAAAAAAAAAAAGTAAAAAGGACTAGTTTTTTTACATTGAAGCTAGAAACACATCTAATCTTCTACCACAAACCTTGCACCAAATTAAATTATAATACCAAGAAAGGAAAGTAACTCACTTTGCAAAGGAGAGTATGCACAGTAGCAGAAAGTTGGGGGCATCTCCAGAAATCTCCACTTAGTGTGGGCAGAAAGAGAATACTGGGTTCCCAGACTCTTTCCTATGCTGGAGATAAAGCTTTCAAGTCGTACATGAAAGAGTTGCCAATTTTATCCTCCATTTTTGCTGAAGGAGAAAACACTTAAGCTCCAAAGTCTAATCTCTGTTTTTACACATTTGACAATGTCAGTAGCAAAAGTTCAACTCTGAGAGAAACTCTAGGATTTTTCCCCCACATTTTAATGTTTCTGTAATCTAGCTGCTTAAAAACTCTACAGCAGAAGAAACTTTTCATCTCCCAGCTGGAAGAGTAAGTGATACTATTATAATCACCATTTCCTGTACTTTTGCTCTGAATAGGAGTTATCTTGTGCTATTTTTATTTTTTATTGATTTGTTTTATTGTTTTATTGAATTTTAACAAAGAAAATTGGAGATTCTGTCAAATATTCTATCCTTTCATGTCAGGTGGGGACAGTACCCTAACTGTCAGGAAGCAAGATCTGTGAACTTTGTGCCAAATAGCTACATGAACAAATAGTAAGATAAACAAGCCATTTGTGGAGACAGAGGTTGAGTTGCACTTGTTTAGGGATGAATCGGGTCATCCCACAGAATGGATGTTTCCTTCTCAAGATGGTCTTCAGGGCCCGATGAAAACCTTTATCAAAGGCCCAGCTCCCAGTTGCTCAGTGCACTTGCCAGCAGTGTCAGAGAGCACTGAACTTCCCCCTTAAGTGAAGTGGGTGAGTCTTATTCAGTGGGATCATGTTCTTCTGTATGACTTCATTTTCCAGCTGTCGTTAGGTGTTGGAGGGGCAGGGGCAATGATGGTCTCTGAGCCACAAGCCATCAGTATCTTACAGGGAAGTCTAACTCCCACTGACTCTATGCCATCTTCTCACAGTTAGAGCCATCGCTCAAATGGAGACATGGCTCTTCTCCCAAGGTTCTAAACTCTGTAAATTTGTTTGAATTTCAGGGTTGGAGCATGATCACCAATAACTCTGATGGGGTTCATCTTTCTAAAACCTGCCATCTCACAGGTTTGCCACCCCTTGGTTCTCTTTTAAATTGGTTCTACCCAATATAGGCCATCTTTATGTAGTTATGGCATCTGAGATATTGGAGTTGAGAAGTAATTCAAGTAGTCAGCTACATGAACCTCTATACTCACCCAACCAGTGAAGCTTTCCATGTATTCCTTTTCTTATTCTTTTTTCTTTCTTTCTTTCTTTCTTTCTTTCTTTCTTTCTTTCTTTCTTTCTTTCTTTCTTTCTTTCTTTCTTTCTTTCTTTCTTTCTTTCTTTCTTTCTTTCTTTTTTGGTAAAATCTTTTTTACTCAGGGGAAAAAAAGTTTTCCAAACACACACAGGAGGGGTATGGGAAAGAAGAGATGTCTATACATCCAGCCCTGGCACCCTGCCAATATCATATGGTTTTAACAGCAATAAGGGGTATGGAGTAATGGCCAAAATATCTATAGATCTATGTATGTGTATGGGAAGAAGAGGGGTACAAATGCAGTGAGAAGTGGTAGGGAAAAGGGAAAGATGAGATTCGTACTGAGAATGCCACAGGTGAAAGACCATTTCATAACATTTTTGTTGATCACACCACTGTGAATACCTTCTTTGCCTATCAGCTGAACTAGCGTCTTGGCAGTCATGGTGACAGTGATGCTGAAAGTGTGAGCTCTGCCAGTGCTCTTGGTACAAAGATTCATAATAAATTTCCCATCTTGGAGCAGTGAGTCCTGAACCACAGAACATTTCTGGCCCCAAGTGTCATCCCATTCACACACAAAAACTAAACTGGTCTTTGCCAACCAAGACCCCAACCTCAGCTGGCGTGATGTTGATGAAGGTTTTCCCAGGGATGGTGGCCCAAACAGAGGGCGAGTCTTTATAGCCCACAATGGCTGCATCCTAACAGGTCCCGTCAGCCATAAGGTTGTCGATGTAGGCATTCCAACACACCATGGTCCTGCTATGAGGTCTGCCTCTCAGCACTGCTGCTGGGGCCACAGAATGGGCTCCAGTTGCCTCAGATTGGCAGGAGCTGGGAGGCAGAGAGTGTAGGGCACATGCTGCCATCCAGGCTCCATGTATTCTTCTAATGTGGATCTGTTTTTGGCTAAGTCCTATTTTTCTGTTGTTGTTGTTGTTTGTTTGTTTGTTTATAATGCCAAGAGTCAAGTGGTTTATTTGGGTTTAACCCATGCTAATCATAAGACCAATATTATTGTTTTCCAGGTTCAGTGTGACCCATGGACTCTGATAACCACTTCTGAGAAGCATCTTTGATATCACTAAAATTTTCAATCAATATGCCTCATATGATTGTTGTGGGGTAGCACTATGCATGAAAAATCTGAAGAACTTCCTTGAAAGAAATTTTGGAGTTGTCCTTTGGGTAAGAAATAAGAAGAGGAGGAAGTCTATCGGTTTAGGGTTATGAACTTTCTTCTCAGGAGAGACCAGAGCAAGAAATGGTGACTATACATTCATTTTTACATAATCAGCTGTACGCTCTATTTATTTCTTAGCCTGAGGTACTTAATTGGCATTGTAACCTGAGTACTAATGAAGTAGCTAGCAAGTATTTCATGTACTTGATGATGATGTCAACATGAAGGAACTGTTCATGAGATGTGATCAACCAAGGTGTCAAATCAAACTAGACTTGGAAAGAACTTAAATGTACTTTCAAATTTCAATTATTAAAATCAGCCTATTCTTTAGTAAAAGGGTGTTATTGTAAGTATTTTGCTCTGTTTTCAAATGTAGAATAAACATCAAATCAGGAGTACAGGTTATTTCAGATAGAAATAGCTGCTGCCAACCTTCATAAATTTCCACTGCACTTCTCACTTGAGAATGAGTGCATGCATGCTCATCCAGCTAAAGAGAACTGTGCTGATGAATTTGGAGAAACATGGTAGAGTGAGAGACATCTCCAGATCTCTCCCCTTGAAACAACAATAAGCCAAACATCTAAAACTTAACAAAAAACACACAAACTGTACACCAGCATGTCTGAGTGTGGGACCTGCACATAAGAGCTACCACAGGTCAGAACCCCAGGTGTCGGGGGGTGAGCTGGGAGTGTGACAGCCTGCTGAAATGTGATAAGGAAAGAGTTCATTTAAAAACCCGAAAACTAGAAAAAGGAAGTCTAGACTTTAGTAATATTTAACTAAAGCGAAAAGGCCTAGTTCCTGGAACCCTTAACTGCCTCCTGTTAATCATAAAATTTGTAACAATGTAACAATGAGCTTATATGCTGACAATTTTAGCTTGTGTCACCCTGCTTGCTTGCATGACATGAGAAACAATCAATTGTATATAAGCTGGGCATGATTCTTGTTTGGGGCTGCTCCTAGCAAGGACAGCCATCAGCTAATAAAAAGCCTTTGAGAGTATACTTAGTTTGGTCTATTCAATATTGGCCACAACAGGAGAAATAAAGCAGTTGCCTCTCACAGTAGCTGGAGTTTCCTGTAGGAGTTGGGGTCAGAGGGAGAAGGTGCAGAGAGTTCCCTGTACAGCCTTGCCTGGGGATGCTGTGAGCTACACATGACCAGCAACAGGGCAAAAAGCAGAGAAGCAGGAATGCAGGGAAATAATAGTTGGTTTTTATGAGCCACAGTTGCAAAACCAAGGCTTAGCTGCAACTTCCAAACCCATATCCTTTGAGACCAAACACCACCAAGCCCAGGGGAATATGAGCAAAAGTTATCAATACTGTCACTAATACTGACAAAAACTGAGTCTGAGAGTAGTGAGCGCAATTAAATATCTATAAGAAAAGAAAATGGCATTATAAGGGCTTCATATAAAGCAGGGATCCAAGAAACTTAGACTCCACTGACTGAAAACCAAAAGAAAAGTACCTTTTTCAACAGTATAAAGGGAGATCTTTATATAATAAACCTTTCTGGAGAAAATTCAGGACACACTTCCATTAATGCCTAGGCAGAGAAATAGTCCATTAAACACCATGAACAACAAAGGTGACAAGGCATCTCAGAAAGAAAAAGAAAAATCTCCAGAAAATAAGCTTAAAGACATAGAAATATGTGACTTAAGTGACAGAGAATTTAGGATGGTATTTATAAAAAAAACTCAATATGATCCAAGACAATTTATATTAAAAATTCCAGGAATTGAAAAAAACAACTAGATGAGCAGAATGAGTTTTTTTAGCAAGGAGATTGAAACTCTCAAAAAGAACAGAATAGATTTTCTGAAGATGAAAAACACACTGCAAGAGTTGGAAAATGAAGTAGCAAGCTTGGGAAATAAAGGTGACCAAATGGAGGAAAGGATCAGTTATATTGAAGATAGAAATCTAGAAATAAATTAGAAGGAAGAAGAGAGAAACCAAAGATGAAAAATAATAAGAGAGAAATATAAAAACTAGCTGATACCATCAGGAGAAGAAACATAAGAATTATGGGCATTCTTGAAAGGAAGGAAAAAGAGCAGGGACTGAAAAGCATTTTTAAACAAATAATTGAGGACAATTTCTCAAATCTAAGGAATAAGCTGGAGTTTGGAAATGAAGAAGTCAACGAAACACCAAATTGTCTCCATCACAAAAGGCCTTCACCAAGACACATTGTATTACAATGATCAAAAATCAATGATAAAGACATAATTCTCAGAGCAGCCAGGGAAAAGAAGATGGTAAATTAGAAAAGAAAATCCATTAAATTATCAATGGACTTCTCAGCACAATCCTTACAAGCAAGAAAAGAATGGAATTAAATATTTAAACTATTAAGTGAAAGGAATTACCAGTCAAGAATAATGTATCTACCTAAGCTCTCCTTTAGATATGAAGGAGAAATAAAGATCTTTTCAGACATACAAAAATTGAGGGAACTCTCCACTACAAGGCCTGAATTACAGGACATACTGAAAGAGGACAGCTCAACCAAAAAAAAAAAAAAGAGAGAGAGAGAGAAAAAATACATAATTAGGAGTAAGGTGAAGATTGGGTAAATAGAAGTAGAGGACTGCAATTCTTACTCAGAGCAAAGCATTATAAGCTTAAACAATAAGAAGAGAATTTCTATAACAAGATAGTTCAGAAAACATAGGGACAAAGTGAAATAACAATGACTGAAAAGAGGAGGATTCAAAGATCCAAATTCGCAAAGGGGATGGAGATAAGGCATGGAGAAGAAGAGGGACAATGTATATATATATATAACTATCCTTAAAGTTCATAATGTTAAACACACACCAAAGATTCAGAACTTAAGTATATAACATAAAACAAGAACCAGAGGAAAATCCCACAGAAGACAATCAAAATAAAGAAAACAGAATCACAAGGACAAAGAAACAATGGAAACACTGAGCTACCACAAAGCAAAAGATGGCTGTAAAAAGACCCCATATTTCAATAATCACCATAAAAGTAAATGGACTGAACTCATCAATAAAAAGGCACAGAGTTGCAGAATGGATTAAAATACAAAACCAAACTATATACTGCCTGCAGGAGACACATCTCAACTCCAAAGACAAATATAGACTCAAAGTGAAAGGATGGAAAATATTTCAAGCAAATGACATTCAGAGAAAAGTGGGAGTACTGATATCACATGAAATAGATTTGAAAATAAAAAAGATAAAGAAAAATACTACGGGACATTTTATAATGATAAAGAGAATCATGCACCAAGAAGACATAACACTTATTAATATCTATACTCCCAATCAGGGAGCCCAGAAATATGTAAAGCAAATACTAAGCAGAACTAAAGAGAAAAACAAAACAAAACACTATTGTAGTAGGACATCTAAGTATCTCACTATCTGATATGGACAGATCCTCCAAACAGAAAATCAAAAAGGAAATAGCATCCTTAATTGACACATTAGACCAATTGGACATAATTGACATTTACAGACATTTCATTTCCCAAACAGCTGCTTATACATTCTTCTCTAGTGCACATGGAACATTCTCAAGGATTGACCACATACCGGGACACAGAAATAGCCTCAACAAATATAAGAGGGTTGAAATCATACCAAACATATTCTCTGATTATAATGCTTTGAAGCTGGAGATCAACTGCAAAAAGAAACCAGGAAGAACCACAAATATATGGAGATTAAACAACATGCTACTAAAGAATAACTGAGTCACAGAAGAAATAAAAAGAGAGATCAAGAGATACATAGAAACAAATAATAATGATAGTACAACATGTCAAATCTTTTGGAGCATGCAAAAGTGGTCATAAGAGAAAAGTTCATATCATTACAGGCCTATCTCCAAAAACAAAGATGAGCCAAAATAAACAACCTAACGCTTCATCTTAAAAAAACTAGAAAAAGAAGAACAAATTAGACCTAAAGTCAGCAGAAGGAAAGAAGTAATCAAAATTAGAACAGAAATAAAGGAAATTGAAAACAAACAAACAACAATAGAAAAAAGAAATGCAACGAAGAGCTGGTTCTTTGAGAAGGTTAATAAGATTGACAAACCCCAGGCTAGACTCACTGAAGAAAAGAAAGAAAGGACAAAATAAACAAAATCATGGATGAAAGATATCAGTACTGGTACTTCCTCTTTTCTCTGCAGAAATACAAAGGATCGTACAAGAATACTATGAAAAAGTATATAACACCAAATTTAATAATCTAGAAGAAATGGATCAGTACTTAGAAAAATACAACCTCCTTAGACTGACTCAAGAAGAACTGGAAAATCTAAATAGACTGATTAGCAGTATGGAAATGAAAACAATCATCAAAAACCTAAAAGTCCAGGACAGATAGCCTCACCAGTGCATTCTACCAATTATTCAAAGATGATTTAATACCTTTTCTCCTCAAACTCTTCCAAAAAAATTGAAGAGCAGGCAATACTTCCTAACTCATTCTATGAGGCCAATATTACTCTGATACCAAGACCTGGTAAAGATAGAACAAAAAAACGAAAAGTACAGACCAATATCTCTCATTATACAGATGAAAAAATCCAAATAAGATACTAGAGAACTGAATACAGCAACATATTAAAACGATTATACACAACAATAAAGTGTGCTTCATCCCAGAAGCACAGGAATGGTTCAGCATATGAAAATCAATTAATGTCATTTACCACATAAACAAATTAAAAATAAGAATATTATGATCATATCAACAGATGCAGAAAAAGCCTTCAACAAGGTTACAGCACCCATTTATGATAAAAACACTTAACAAAATCATTGTAGAAGGAAAGTACCTTAATATAATAATAGCCATATATGACAAACTCTCAGCCAACATTATACTTAATGGTGAAAAACTAAAAACCTTCCCTCTAAGATTAAGAACAAGGCAAGGCTGTCCACTATCACCACTCTTATTCAATATAACATTGGAGGTCCTAGCAAGTGCAATCAGGCAAGAGAAAGATATAAAAGGCATCCAAATAGATAACAACAAAGTCAAACTGTCACTATTTGCAGATGACATGATTCTTTATATAGAAAACCCTATCAACTGCACAAGAACACTCCTAGAAACAATAAGCAAATTCAGTAAAGTTTCTGGATACAAAATCAATGTTCAAAAATCCATAGTGTTCCTATACTCTAATAACGAAGTGTCAGAAAAAGAAGTGGAAAAAATAATTCCTTTTGCAATTGTGAAAAAAAGAATAAAATACCTAGGAATAAATCTAACAAACCATGTGAAGAACCTGTATAATGAAAACTACAAGACCCTATTAAAAGAAATCGAAGACGATACAAAAAAATCAAAAGATATTCCATGTTCTTGAATTGGAAAGATCAACATAGTTAAAATGACCTTATTATCTAAAGCATTATACAGATTTAATGCAATCCCCAGCAAAATCCCATCAGCATGTTTAAAAGAAATACAACAAAATATCATCAGATTTGTATGGAAGCACAGAAGACCCCAAACTGCCAAAACTATCCTGAGAAAAAAGAACAAGGCTGGAGGCATCATTCTGCCTGACTTCAAATTATACTACAAAGCGACTGTAATCAAAACATCATGGTATTGGTAGAAAAACAGACACATGGACCAGTGGAACAGAATCGAGAGTCCAGAAGTAAACCCATATTTATATGAGCAAATAATTTTCAACCAAAAAGTTATAAACATACAGTGGAAAAGGAAAACCTTTTCAATAAATGGTACTGGGAAAACTGAAAAGCCACCTGCAAAAAAAAAAAAAAAAAATGAAACTAGACTGTTGTCTATCACCACACACCAAAAGTAACTAAAAATGAATTAAGGACCTGAATAGAAGATCTAAAACAATAAAATGCATAGAAGAAAACATAGGAACTAAACCCAAAGATCTTGGACTTAAAAGGATTTTATGAATTTGACCTCAAAAGCAAGGGAAGGAAAAGCCAAAGTAAATGAATAGGACTACATCAAACTAAAAAGCTTATGCTCAGCAAAAGAAACCATCAACAAGATAAAGAGACAACCATCCGAATGGGAAAATATATTTGCAAGCAAATCCTCTGATAAAGGCCTAATGTCTAAAATATACAAAGAACTCGTATGACTCAATAACAACAAAAAATAAACAATTCAAATGAAAAATTGGGCAGAGTACCTAAACACATTTCTCCCAAGAATACATACAAATGGCCAATAAACATATGAAAAGATGCTCATCATCATTAGCTATTAGGGAAATGCAAATCAAAACCACAATGAGATTCCATCTCACACCTGTTAGAATAGCTATTATCAACAGGACAAGTAATATTAAATATTGAAAAGGATGCGGAAAAAAAGGAACAATAATACACTGCTAGTGGGACTGCAAATTGGTACAACCACTATAGAAAACAGTATGAAGTTTCCTCCAAAAAGTAAGAATTACTATAACATATGGTCCAGCAATTCTCCTACTGGGGATTTACCCCTAAAGACTCGAAAATCCATATCAGAAAAGATATATGCACTCCCATGTTCATAGCAGCATTATTCATGGTGGCCAAGATATGGAAGCAACCAAAGTGTCTTATGATAGATGATTTGCTAAAGAAGCTGTGATACATATATGCAATGGAATATTACTCAGCCATAAGAAGAGATGAAATATATATATATATTATTGGGGGATGGGGAGCACGGCATAAGGAATACAGTTAGCATTAATATATTGGCTAGGTGGAAAACCAGAGGAGAGTAGGAGCAATTAGGAGGATCGTTTTATAAGCTATATAAATGTCTAACCAATGGGAGGAAATAAGAAAGGATAAAGACACAAGACTACATGTCCCAATTGGCTGAATGGGACAGAGGCTATGGCAGCCACAACCAGCAGGTACAGACTTTCCCTTTAAAGGGACTGTGTCCAGGACCAGACTTTCCTGGTGACAGACTCAATCATTCTGAGTACCAGTGCCAAGTCAGGTGTTCGAGGTCAATGAGGCCTTACAGGGGAATGCTGTTGTTAGAGCAAGGGCTGGAGGTGAGGCTTTCTCCAGGGCAGAAGTGCTGGGGTGGTATCCATTGTTCCTCTTTTGACTACCACCTCCCCACCCGCCACCAGTGTGTGGACACAGCACCATCATAGCTGAGATATCATCAAACTAGATAACAGGGGTTGCTCCTCCCAGAGGATTCCCTGAAACTCTGCCTTTCCCAGCTCATGCTTACCTAAGCCACATCCATTGGTTTCTTCGACTTGTCCTGTGCCCCTTGCTGAGGAGCTCCAAGCCCCACCTGGTGGTACCTGGTCCCAGTTTATGGCATGGCCTTTTGAGGTAACCATAAGCACAGCATCTACAATTTGCTTGCAGAATCTTACCAGGTGGCCCCAGAGGGGCACAGGTTGGGGCCAAACTTGGCCTGCAACTGGATCCCTCTAAGGACTGTGCCATTGGACACCTACTACACAAGTACACACTAATAAGACCAAAAGACTTAGGAGATTTTCTTAATACATAAAAACAGACATAGAAAGGCAGCCAAAACAGGGAGAAAGAGAAGCAGTTTCCATACAAAAGAACAGAATAGAGCTCCAAGAAAAATGGAGTTAAACAATTCACTAGATGTAGATTTCAAAACACTGGTTACAAAGATGCTCAAGGAATTTAGGGGCAGAGTAGATGAATTCAGTGAGAATTTTAATAAAGAAATAAAAAAATAAAAATGTAAATTGAAATTATGAAACAGAACCAGTCAGAAATAAAGAACATATTACTTGAGATGAAGAGTATATTAAAAGAAATCAACAGGGTGGATGAAGTGGAGGACAGAATCACCAATATACAGAATGAAATAGCAGAGGATACCTAATCAGAACAGCAACAGAAAAAAAAGTTCAAAACACATGCAAATAATTTAAGGATCTTATGGAACAAAATTAAATGTAACAGCTTTTGCATCACAGGGGTACGAGAAAGAGCAGATAGAAATCAAGAAATTGAAAATCTATTTGAAGAAATAATGGTGGAAAACTTTTCTCACCTGTTGAAGGAAATAGACAAATACAACCCCAAGAAGCTCAGAGCGTCCCCAAAAAGATGAACCCAAAGAGTCCTACACCAAGACACATTATCATTAAAATGCTAGAGGTTAAATACAAAGAGGAAATTTTAAAAGCAGCAATAGAAAAGCAATTAGTTATCTACAAGGGAACTCCCACAAGACTGTCAGCTGATTTCTTAAAAGAAACTTTGAAGAACAGAAGGGCTGGATACAAAATTATTCAAAATGATGAAAATCTAGGATTTACAACAAAGATTACTTTATCCAGCAAAGCTATCATAAAGAGTTGAAGAACAGATAAAGAGCTTCTCAGATAAGAAAAAGCTAAAGGAGTTTATCACCATCAAACCAGTATTACAGGAAATGTTGGAGAAACTTCTTTAAGAAGAAGAAAAAACATGTATCAAAAACATGAATAAAGAATAATAATAACTTTATAGTTATCAACAACTACCTCAAATGGAAAAGAATTAAGTGCTCCTACCAAAAGATAGAATGATTGAATGAATAAAGAAATAAAACTCTTACATATGTTGCAAACAAGAGACTCACTTTAGATTAAAAGACACACAGAGGCTAAAAGTAAGGGGATGAAAAAAGATACTGCCATAATGGACTTAGAGGGTATTGTGCTGAATGAAGTAAATCAGAAAAAGTCACTCGATTTCACATACATGTGGAATCTAAAGAATAAAATAAACAGCAATGACAATGGAAATGGAAACAAACTCATAGATACAGAGAAAGTTTTTAGAGCTACTAGACAGAAGATGGTTGGTGGGGGATCGGTGAAAAGGGGCAAAGGATTAAGTACAAATGGATAGTTACAGAATAGTCATGGAGATATAAAGTGTAGCATAAGGACAGTAGTCCGTAATTTTGTAATAAATATGTAAAAGTGAAGAAAATTATTAGATTTAGGGGGGTTATCACTTTGTGACTTATACACATTTCTAATTGCTATGCTGTACAACTGATACTAATATATTACTGTATGCCAATGATAATTGAAAAAAATTATTGAATTATACACTGTAAATATGAGCAGCTAATTGTCTATTATGTTTCAGTAAAGCTGAAAAAAATTTGATGTCATTCTTATTGTAAATGTTATAAAAATAAATATAATGCCAGTAAATCAAGTAATTTTGTCCATTTCAAACTTTGCTATTTATTTTCCAAATGTAGATGGGTTAATGTATGAAGGAAATATACTTGTTAGTTTATAAATATTAAATACATGGATTTTGTTGCAGAGTCAAGAAATGAGGAAAAATTAGTTGATCAAGGAACTGAAAAATTAAGTACAGAGAAAATGAATAAAAAAAAGAATAGAAAGAAGTTTAGTAATTATCTTATCTTTCCAAAGATGAAATGACTTCTCGGCATTTGTTCAAGTGGCAAAATAAAGTGGGGACATGTGGAATTATATTGAACATATAATTGATATAATAAACAAGTTTATTAAACTCTGTCTCTGCCTTGTGAGAAGCTATAATCACCTCTGTGATAGTTGGATTAGAGTTTAAATTTGAAATAGAAAGTCATTGCCTTGGTTATGCAAAAATGAGGTATATTTTTCCTCGAGAAGCAATATGACTCAATATTCTATTGAAAAATGTTCTGTCATGAGAAAAGTTAAAATCTTAATTATCTCCCTACCAAAACTGATAAATTCTTCCTATTATTTATTTCTATTTAAAAAAATATATTGGAGTGACATTGGTTCATAAAATTATATAGTTTTCAAGTCTACAATTCAATAGTGTGTTTCTATACCTGTTTTCCTTCAGTAATGGTGACCACCAGGACTCTGCTGCCATATCCCTGTCACTTGGAGCACTGCAGTGTACGTTTGCCATTCAGAAGCTGTCACCGCAACTCCCAAGGTTGATGATGCAGTGTTCTGTAGCCCAATACTGGCTGCTACAGGTTCCCTTGGGGTCCTTGAAAGCTCTGGGAGAGTTGAAGGAGGTGGTCAGGCTTTTTTCCTGGCAATGGCAGCTGCTGGAACACAGCTGTTGCACTTCTGTATTCTGTCTCTGTCCTGATCACAGGGTTCTGACAGTAGTATACACTGATCACTCGGGCAGAAATATTCGGGGAGACAGAGGGTGCACAATGCAACTTTGTTCTTCCCCTCTCGTGAGTCCCACAGGGACCTTTGGGCTGTGTCCCTGGCTCCAGTCTCTGCTCCTTTTACTTTCCTACATTTTTGATTGTCCAATTCACCAACTTCCAGTTACTCTGATGCACATATGTCTCAGAAGTGTTTGTGTGTTGGGCTGGGAATCTTCCCTTGGATTATAGCTGTTCACTTTGTTATAATTTCAAGGGAAAAGATCATGCCATCATGCTTCTGATGTCCTAGAGCCTTAATAATTAATCTTTTTAGCTTTGATGTATTTGTATAACCATTTCAAGAAAAAGAGTTGTTAAACTGAATAAACATTTGAGAAAAAAAACACTCATTAAAAAGTTTCTGAAAGTGTAAGTGATGGACTAAAAGTTAAAAATCAATGTAAAATTGAATCTTCCTATTTAAAGAAGATTTATTGAGTAACTATTATGGCCATTCATTGCCTTAGGTACACAAATACTAAAAAAGCCTGAACATAGAGCATTTTGAAACCAGAGAAATTTTATCTTTTATAAAATTGTCTGGAGTAAATTTTCAGATATTAGAAAACATTTCTGTGCAGAGAACTTTAACTAGTGATATATCTGAACTCTAACTACTGATATACATGATTTTAACTTTTCTCTTTTATAACAATATAATTAAATAACACAATTGAATTAAACAGTAAAATATGTCTGAAATATAGGGCAAACATTCCAGGATTTAACTAGAATATAAAAATATAAAAGTTAGCAAAACCGATGAGTAGTGACCTGTGCCACTACAATGGCATTGTGTGGGTAAGGCTGAACTTCATACACTGGTGAGAGAGGCCATATACCTAAGTACTATGAATGTGGAGAAAATTTGCTTTGACTACCAATACAACTGAAATCACAGACTTAGAGCAATACTTTATTATAATTACTGTCATTAAATTTAGAAAGACAATGCTGAATAAGCTAAAACTTTATAGTAGAAATAGTCCAAAATGTTAAAATCTTACAAATAAAAGTGACTGATAAACACATTCAATATCAATTTTATTTTAACATTTTACTCTTGAGAATCATAGCTAAAAATCTTCAGAAGGTGGTTGTTTCACAATGCCCCATTCAAAAACCCACCCCTTTCCATGATTTTGGACAGGATGTTACCCACTCTCAGAGTATTATTTTATGTTTTCTAAGAATTCTGTAAAGGCCAACTGTATAATAAGCATTTCCAGGCATTCTGTAGCGATATTGGAGACTTATGTCTGGATCTTGACAGAGTGCTGCTTTTTAATTTCTCTGATTAAGACTGGCATGATTTGGCAAACCAATGTTCCACAGGAGAACTATATATCCTTTGGAACTACAACATTAAGTTTAAAATAAAGTGTTTTTCAATTTATCTAGAAATATATTTTAAAAATAATAAACATCTCTTTTTGACTGAACATTAAATAAGAAAATAATCCTCAAAAATCTTTTCTTACATTGCTTCTACATTTACATGCTCTTTCATCTTCATCTTGTAAAATGATACTATATCTGATTTTTCAAGTGAGAACTAATGAAAACATTTTAAGTGTGCATCATGCTTAACAATTTACAGAAGTATTTGAAACTCATTTTCTTTGGTACCCAGTAGTTCGATTTCACTACTTCAAAGCACTTAGACCCTATTTGGCCAAAAGGCTGTCAAAAACCCTTAGCTCTGCTCTCCTATGACTTATTATAATGAAACCAAATTCAAAACCAGGGTTGAAGCTTCATTTTGCACAGACCTCTTCTATTTTATTCTGCTTTGAGAAGGCCATAAAAATGCCATCAAAAACATAAACTAATGTGCATAGATTGAAATAAATATTTGAAAAAGTGTCTCACCTTGGCAAGTGAGACAACCCTTTGTACCTCCCCTTACATCTACAACTAGTCAAACATCTATAACCCAACAAGAGTTTCTGTGCTCAGCGCACTAGGACTCTTAAAAAGACCACCCATCAGTATATAAGCAGGTAGGCATATTGGAATGTGTAGGGAGGCAGGATGGGGAAAGGGCAGTTTCAGGCAGACAAGCCTGAGTCTACAGCCTTAGCAAAGGCAATATTGGAGGATTCAGGTTGCCACCCCCATAACATAGCCCAGTAGAGGGTCAAAGGGGCAGTCGCAGCATCCCCAAGAACTCAGATTCCTCCCCAGTTTCAGCAGCACTTTCACAACCAGAAAGATGAGGTACCAGAAGCAGAGACAAGTCCCCAGGTCCAGGCCAAGGCACAGCTATACCAGAAGCCCGGTAGCAGCTCATATGGGCTCACTAACCGTCGCCCCTCCACAGCTAGATCTTTCATCACCACATGCTGGTAGAGGTGCCCCAAGATCCAGGGGACCTGGATACAGCTGTGACACCAACCACCCTAGTCACTCAGCTAAGCTCCCACACATGGACCTAAAAGACTCAAGTAGCACAGGTGAGAAGAAAGAAAAACTGGCCTATACCACTATCTATTGGAAAACAAAAGAAAGACCTCTCTTTATCAACCTGCTTAGTTGTTCAAGTCAAAAGGTACCCACTTAATGAAGAAAGATGTCTACTACTTCAAATGTACCAGCAGAGGAACAACCATGGAGCAGCATGAACAACAAGGTAACATGGTAACAAAGAAAGGACATGACAGTTTTCCAGAAACCAAATTCAAAGTCATGGAAGATTGTGATCTAAATGAGAGAGAATTCAAAACAGCAGTCATTAAGAAATGAATGAGGTACAAGAAAAGTCAAAGGATTGTTCACCAAGCTCAGGAATAAAATTGATGAACAAAAGGAGAACTTTACCAAAGAGCTGAAAACTATAAAAAAGAACCAAATAGAGACTCAATAAATGAGATGAAGAATGGATATTTTAATAACAATGATACACAATGAAAAATAGTTGATGTCTAAAGACTCCCTGTCATTGCCATCTTAGTCATTAATCTTTCAAGTGATAGCAAGTTATATAGACATAAGTGTACTTCATTTTAAACAGTGAAATATTTGCTTCAACTATTTAGAAAATGTACAATTGCACAGCAAGCCATTTTATAAAAATTGAAATAAAATATAGTATAAGTAAAATAACAATTAAGGATGTACTCACGTTAGATGACAAATTTTACTTTAAAAAGAGAAATTGATCTTTTTAGTGTTACAAAGATACCTAATTCATAAAAAGGATTGATATCAGTTTCATTTAAATAATATACATTCATTTATGGTTAAGGGATTGGATGTCAATCATTCACTGATGTTTAGGGGTGGAATAACGGGTGCAGCAGAACTTTAATATTGTTATGAACCAGTGCCAAAATAAAATCAATTAGGAAGTAAGCCAAAACATCACCAAGTATTACATTGTATTCCTTTGTAATTTCTAAAACCAAATTGAAAAGGCAGATTTTCAAGAAACAAAGTATGTCTGATTAGTTAATGATAGGTACCTCTTGAACATGAGAAATCCGGGGACTTCAGAAAGATTGCAAAGTTTCTGTTTCCTTTGTTAGCACACATAATTATGACTTTTACTTAGTGTGCATTCATCAGTGAAACAACTCAGAATTTCACCAAATTGGCAACAAAAATTATATCAGAAATCTGAAACTCAAAGGAAAGGAGATAATAGAACTAACCTTAGTCAAGTAAGTCTCCATGCTATTATTTGAAGTCTGTGTGGTTGAGGCAGGAGTCACCAAGTTTTCTCTGGCTTATGAGAAGCAAGATTTCTATGGCTTATGAGACTATGATTAAGACTTCCAACACCAGGTAGCTCCAGGACTGGCCCTGTAATATCAGTGCAGAGTAAAGATCTGCTCTGCTGTTTCTTCAGAAGTTCAGAACTGATCTCTGCTAGCCTTTCATTTTTCCTGTGAAGACTGTAAAAAAACACATGCTTAGTGTTTCATTCTTCCGTAATGACTGCAATTTTTTCAAGTTGCCATAATATTACATGAAATTTTTCTTTAAACAGAATTTTAACACTGAAAATATGTTGAAGCAGACCTACTATATAGTCTAGGTTTACAATTGTTCTAAAGAAATATATAGATTTCTAGGGGGATTCCTGACTAACAATCAATTGAAAGTAGGGAGGGAAGAGAAATGACTTAATAGGTGATACTTGGTGCCTTCAGGAATGGCTGTACTTATGAAATTCTTGAGGGCGCTATTAGGTATATGTAGTAAACCATTTTCGAGATTGTTAATAATTCCTTAAAGACATTTCTAAGCACTTGCTTTCCCCACCCTTGTACAATACACTTACTCATTACCTTAGAGAAATTAAACATTTGTTACTGGACATAATTTATAACAACGACCTCTAGGGAAGACCAGATAGCCTAGTTGGTGATCAAAATGAACCAAAACAGCTCCGGAAGCAGTTAGTTTATAACATGTTATCAAAGCATTGGAAGTGGGATCTGCCCTTTCTGCCCTCCACACACACCCCTCAGGAAGGCCACCTTATTATTTTTAGCCACTTTGTCAATTATAATGCCTTTCAGTCTTATGTTAATCTTTCCCTATTTAATATGTATGCCTTTAGGTCTGCTAGAAAAACTGGAAAGGATCCTTTGTCTCAAGACGCCCTCTAGTGATAGTAGCAAAGATCACAATCCATAAAGTACATTTATCAAGTGCCAGAAAGTGCAGAGCACTTAACCCTTTGGGTTTTAGTTGTTATCTTCCAAAAAAATAATTTACTCATTAGTATTTCTATTTATCTGAATTCAGACAGAATATTTTATAATATATTGCCATCTAAA
This sequence comes from Macroglossus sobrinus, assembly GCA_004027375.1. Classification (NCBI taxonomy): domain Eukaryota; kingdom Metazoa; phylum Chordata; class Mammalia; order Chiroptera; family Pteropodidae; genus Macroglossus; species Macroglossus sobrinus. The sequence goes on along the minus strand of PVKZ01003745.1, from coordinate 25,278 downwards.
TTATAAAACTTCAAAAATACTTAGCTTAAGGACTAGTTGGTCAGGTTAATTGTATAAAAATATGAAAAAGGGAAAATAGTCATGTCAAAACAAAAATGGGAGAGATATGTAAACTGTCCTGAACTAACATTTAAAAGGTAAGTTTTTTTCTAACATTTTTTCTTTCTAAAATTTTAATATTTAGTTAGCTTTCACTGCCTATTTAAGTTGTGGAACTTTAGAGGCCAATTAATGAGCTAAATTTGTTTTCTCTGATTCTAGGCTTTGACTTACATATTTAGTTTATTTTCCAATGACATTCTAATCGTCAACTTTTCTAAGTAAAGTTGCTTATATATGTTCCAATTGTATTTATTAGAATCTTCTTGAGAAGTTTTTATTTTGGAGAGTTCATATTCTAGATCTTTACTTCGGAGTTCTATTTGACTTCTTACTGAAATATTATTCTCGCTTAACTACTCTAAATTTTTTTGAGATGCCACTTGTGCCTAAAGCAAAAAAAAAAAAAGGACATATTTTTGTAATAATTATAACCTGAATAACTATAGTAGATTTGTTTCTTTTAATTTTGAATTAAAGCTTCAGAGAGCAATGTGAAATGTAAAAAAGCTGAAGTTTAAAATGTTAGTCATCAGTGTCAACTGAATTAAATCTGAATTATGAAAATAAAGTTGAATCATTATTCTACTCATACTTCTGTCATCTGGTAATTCAAACAACAGAATCAATTAAAAATTTTAAATACTGAACAATAGAATATAATAATTCAAAAGGATAATACAACTCTTAAATAATAAATGTTCTTTTCTTCCTAATAGTCTTGTTTTATATATGGAACTTAAAAATAAATTGATTCTCTAGGAAGAATTATTTTCAGAGATTAATTTAGTGGTAAAAATGATGGAAACTGAAATTTAAAGGGAGAAACAGATACCATCTTCCTTCCATAAATCTACCAAACAAATTGCTATTAAGGGAAGTAGAGTAAACATATACAATGTATGTATCCAAAATGTAATGTTCAGTGAAATGAATTAAAGCACATTCAAGATCAATAAATTAACCTGTAAAAGTGGATTAACTTCTTTTAATTTTCCCCTATTTCCTGTCTTGCTCTTTCTCCAATCTTTCATTTATATTGTTTGACTTCACTGTATTCTACTATATTCATTTTTATGTGGCTCTTGAAGTTTACTAATTCTTGTTTCAACTTCTTGTTTTCATTCTCTAGTTTTTCACATTTCTTTTGTATTTCTTTCATAGATAATGTGTGTGTGTGTGTGTGTGTGTGTATACCTGGCAATTATAGCCAGGTTCCAAAAGACCTTCCCATTTCAAAATCGGGAAGCTATTTTTAAAATCTCAGAGAATTGGGTTGACTCCTAAGGACATGATAGATTGATCTCCCATTTTAATTTTGAGATCTCTGGAGTCGGAACAAACTTCTAGAAAAAAAAAAAACAGTCCTTATTATATACATGTCTCCAGATGAGCCAAATGCTATGGATATCCCTACTAGACTGCTTTATGCCCTAGAGGAAAATTTTTCCTCAGGCAATCCCACAAAGATTCTTAGTCATCTACAAGTACCCAAGCAAAGTCCAGTGAGAGCTTACCAAATGCTGCCAGAATTGTGACACTTTCCAAGGCATGGGCACCTCTCTTGGACCACTCTCTCAGGGTACACACATTCCAGGATGCCCTGCCCCTTTCCCCAGTGCTCCTGCTGGCTTTTCCGGAATTGGATGCAGTACCATACTGGATGATTCCTGGCACACATTTCTGCCACTCCAAAGTCAGGGGTTCTGAACCGTTATTATCACCTTATTGGCCATTCCAGTTGGGGAAGCAAGGTTTTTTTTTTCTCTTTGGTAGTTAAAGAGAGTCTCGCATTTAACCAGCAAAGGTTTTGTTTAGACTCTTAGTAAACAATCCATTTAAAAGCTGAAATTAAAAGCAATACATTTTTTTTGCCTTCATTTTAAGACACTGGCTTTTGTGTCCCACATACAATGCAAAACTCAGCAATAAAACTGACCACATTATATAAAGCTGAGAAAATAAAGAATGGTCACCATATGTCTATACAAGATGGCAGCTGCCATATATTTGGAGATGAAGAAGATGGAGAAGAAAAACAAACCTCAGACACCATTTTACTTCTTATTTCCATACCAATAAACAAAATAAAATCTGGTCAAGTTATGTCACACAAAACTAGATCAACACACAAATAACACACAAACAAGACAAAAAATTGATTACTCTTCTAACCAAAGCTTAGATAAACTAGACAAATGACAAATTTCAAATTCAAATGGCTGAATTAATAAATGCAAATGAACCAATTCATAAATTGGGTAAGTCCTACAACTGTTTTCCTCTCCAACATGGTACCTCAGACATGTACAAAACAAACTGGCTTATCCTCACGGAAAGGCCCAAACAGAGGGGCAGGAAGTTCCTGATTGTATATACCAGGGTAACATATCAGACTTCCAAATTGCTTGCGATTTGTGACTCTCAGACAGAGGCCCCCAACTCATGCAGATGGCTTTGTCCCAAGGGAGAGAAAGCCCAGATAGAGAGGAAGGATTCCTGTTTGGTCCTGCCAGAGCTACTTACCCCAGAGAAACTCCCCCAGAAACAAAACTGATGGGAGAACAAAGTCTAAAGATATTTCTTTATTCTAAATAAGCCATGTGCCTGAGAGCAGCCAGCATCTGCTGACGAAGATCCCTCCTGAGCTCCCAAAGCATTGACAGCTGCTCAGGATTCATGGAGGGGAACCTTAGCCTTCCATAGGAATCACCTCCTGGCTGGCTTGCCAAATTGTTATTGGACCAAAGTTCATATGCCCGATGTTCAAAAGGTCAAACACTCAAAATGTCAGAGTTTGGAGTAAGAAAAGTTTTATTGATTGAAAAGATTCCAAATGAGAAAATGGAAAACCGAGTCTTGCCTCAAATTCATTTTCAAAAATATCTTATAAGGTTTATTTGAGCCAAACTGATGAATATTACTGAAAAGCAAAATATCAATAGATTGAGAAAATGCTGCAGAGAATGGTAGTTTTGTGGCCTTTTTTATACATTAGAATCAAAAAAGGAGATGTAAGGAGGCTTGTATAAAACCCATTGGTGTAGATTAAGGGGACCAGAGCAAAAAAGTGGAGAAATTTCCGGAATTGAATAAAAAGCAAAACAAAGAGACATATATTTTTTTTTTATTTTGGTGGGTACAAGATGGTTAACCTTTACAGTACATATGTGAGCAAGAAAATAATGTGGCTTTGTGTTCTGGTTGTGCCTTTGAGGGGTCTGGAAAAAAAATTATTCTGACATTTCAAAAGTATGTTATCTTAGATGCACAAAGACAATAGATAATTTCAAAGTTAAAGATTGACTTTTGTCATGGAAGCTACAGACCCGAGACATCACTACGCACCATGATTTGCTTTTGGTTAGGGATTTTTATGTTCTGAACATCCTGTGTGGTTACTTTCAGTCTTTAAGATCGTAAGGCCTGCCATGTGGGTTTAATATGTGGCCCCTTTTTCATCCACACATCCCATTACTCATTGTTGGCCTCCTTATTTTTTTTTCTTTCATAACATGTCATTATAATACCACTCATTCATTTGGGGTTTAACTTGTATGTCTCCTCATCAAAAGCAGAGGCATTTTTCTTCCATAATAGAAATTTGAATATATTTTTTGCTAAGAAAGAGACAGCTGTCAGGTCCAATCTCTGAGCAAAAGGGCAGCAGATCTCAAATTGTTGGAGCATACAGGATTCAGGGATTTCTGTGCTCAGAGTGTTTAGGGCTCTGTTGACCTTTACCTGTGAAGTGTGGTTCCTTAAGTGAGATTGATGTTGAATGCTTGGCCCTGATGTGAAATTTTCATTGATCAGTGAGAATGAGTTTTAAATCAGTTCTTGTTACTTGCTTTGGCCAAATAACAACCAGTCCCTCTTAAGAGGATAGTGTTGTGGCCAATATTGAATAGACCAAACCAAGTATGCTCTCAAAGACTGTTTATTAGTCGGTGGCTGTCCTTGCTAGGAGCAGCCTCGAACAAGAATCGTGTCCAGCTTATATATTATTGATTGTTTCTCATTCCGGGCAAGCAAGCAAGGTGACACAAGCTAAACTTGGAAGTTAGGTATAAGCTCATTGTTACATTGTTATAAACTTCATGATTAACGGGAGGCAGTTAAGGGTTCCAGGAACTAGGCCTTTTTGCTTTAGTTAAACATTACTAAGGTATAGACCTCCTTTGTCTGATTTTCATGCTTTTTTTAAATTAACTCTTTCCTTATCACATTTCAGCAGGCTGTCACCATAGAAACTTTTGTTCCCTTCACCTTGTAAGCTCTTTAAAATAAAAAATATTCTGTCTTGTTTACCACTGTATACCTAGAATTTGGAAAAATACCTATTCTTGGCACTCAGTAAATATTGTTGAATGCGTGAGTGAAAAAAACCTAACAGAACCCAGGTTCTCCTGTGCTGGAGGTGGGGGGCTGTGAAAACTGAATTTTGAAAGATCGAATGAAGAAGATAAAAGACGGAGTAGATGTTACTCTTGTTCTAGAGGGCAGAATGGGATTCAGTGGTTAGTACAAGTTACAGAGACATGGATTTCTACTCACTTCAGGGAAGACCCTTTAAGAGTGGCATTTGTTTGAAGGTGGAAATGACAGCCTTGTCACAGTGCTAACTGAGAAAACTGCAGCATCAGCCAGGCAGAAAAGAAACTCCAGAGGCCTGTCTGACTCCTCTCTAATTAAGCAGGAGGCTTGACTTTCTCAGAAATCCTATGGGTCAAAGATGTGGTCAAAGATATTATGTGCCTTCTCTTTTAAGTAGGACACCTTTTTCATACTACACTGCTTTTCTACTTTTGTAATCACAGTAGTAAATCATGATCTTTAGCACCAACTCCTATTCATTGTTTACAATGACATTGGTCAGAAATTCCCTTTTTCCTTCTAGTATTAAAAGGTCTGGAGACAATTGACTGAAAGTATAGACTGAGCTGTTAAGAAAGGAGGGAATGTGGAGGGACATAACTAAGCAGCTTTCCTGCCATCCATTTATAAATGACATATTTTTTGTCCTCCATGGATTCTTCTGTGGAACATCAGAAAAGACTCCCAGCCTGAAGGCCTCTGTTACTCAGTTCTCCTCAGAGCATGAGGTGCCTGTGTGGCCATATGTGCTCTGTTTTAGGTGGAGAACCAGTGCTTTCTGTGTGCACACCGACTTCCTTGTGTGCAAGGAGAGTAATGAGAATCAGTGAGTGGGCTCAGATTATAGAGTTTGGTCTGTATAAAGAGGCAAAGGAAGAGTATGTATCTGGGGCCAGCTGGATAGCTGAGCCCTAGTTGGGATGACCCAACTCCTGCTGCTAGCCATCCAGAGTTTGATGGAATCTGTCAATGTCATCTATGATGTTAAAGCTGGCCAAGACAGGGTCTTAAGAGAGCTAAAGTTTTCAGTGTGTGATATAGCATGTTCTCCCTCAGTCTTTCAGGCAAAGGCATTCTTGTCACTTTGGAGCACTTACCCAGTCACTGAGCTGGGTAAGCCGAATGGCAAAGATACACTGATGCCGATGGATCCAAAGAAATCCTGGCTAAGGAGAGAATCCATACCTGACTGTTTGGTTCTGAGCTTGATTTGACCAGTTTCTTCATTAGCTGCTATTCCATGTTTGCGATCATAAAATAGAATTCTTAGAAAGGACCTCAAAGATCACCTAGTCTAATCTACTCACCTGTTAGATAAGAAAACTGAGGTCATACAACTATCTGAAAGAAAACTATGATTTAGAAGTTTTTTGACATCTCTCTCCTTAATAAACTATAGTCATCTTCAATTTGTACACATAGTTGTGAGAAAGAAGAGCGGTATACCTGGGATGTCCATGGTACTTACAGCTCTCCTCTCTGATGCCATAGGACAACTAGGTGGGAACAATCAGCATAATTCATGTTTAAATAATAGAAGCTATCATCTCACTGCATGCTTACACCAGATGAGCACGCATCAGTGGTTATTACTGTTGCCTACATCCAGTTCATACTGCAAAGTCTTTTTTGGAACCCCAGTATATAGAAAAGAGACATGCGGATCTGCTTTAACGAAAAAAAATGATGAAAGATTGCTTTCCACTCACTTAACAATCACCAAAACCATGAGCAAACTTGAAGGTTCTAAAAAACAAGTTTGAGAATTATTTCTTACATTAAAAAGAAAATTCCCAATTATCCTATGCAATGTTATTTGCCATTGGAGAAAACTTAAGGGAAGAGAAATAAATTAATTCAAGTTTATCAGAGCAAGGATTTGAACTTGCATCGGTCTGATTCTTAAATTCATGCTCACAAACTCCTATTGAATGGTCTATTTATTAAAGAGCCTACCACGAAATATCAATGAAAATATTTTCCATACCTTGCCCTATTAGGTGTCCAGCTCATTTATCCATAGTGCTATCTTCTGTCACCACCTACTAAATGGGTACTTTGAATGGCCCACTAGCTGTGTAACTTGAAATTGTACATTTGTGGGTGCTTGAAGTTTTTAGCACCAATTGCATTTTATCTTTTCACTCATTGGTTAGTAGCAGAAATTGCTCATAGTAAAGCATACTCGAATCCTATATTTTGTTGTCTCCACTAGAGGACATTTACTTGTGCAAATTACTTGATTTATCCCTTTCCTAAGCTTTTTAAAAGCTATAATTGTGTTACAAATTTAAGCTGTAGAGACACTAATACAATAGAAGAATTTAATATTAACAGAGAAGATAGCCTTTAAATCTTCCCCATGATTATTTCACCTTTTCATACCTATTCTTTTGAGTTTACAGATAGCACAGATCTCCTCCACAGCAAATCTATGCCCATGGTATCCAATTAGCCTAACTTGGTGCAACATCAAACTCATTCTGCTACTTTCTCCACTCAGAGTCCATGGGGTCCTGAATTCCAGTGATCAAATCTCTTGGAACCAAATACTGGGGAGAATCTGAATGTCCCTAGCTGTTGAAATAGCTTTGATATTTTGAATAAATATTTTCAGAGTAAACAAATTCTATTCTTAAGCCCTAAGATCAAAGAGTTTGTCAGCTTCGAATAGACTAGATTGACAATTTGGTACTCCTGTGAAAATTATGTGGAAATTAGAGACAACCTGTTAGCAGAAAATGTCCCGAAATAACTGCTGCACATAACACAGGATTTTCTAGTATTGCAGTTCTTTTAGAAGCCCAGACACAGACCAAATATGAATACTCAGGGCATTGGAGGTAGTGAGATGTTCTAGAATGCCACAGATCTGGGCTAGATTTAGAAGTGCATCTTTATGGGAGATGGTTTATTTGTGAAAATCAACTCTATATTGATTCAAGAGGTCTTTTTAATCACTTCCCTCCTGTTTCTGTTAGAGAAAGCCATCCAAGGCAAGCCAATTCCCACCACTGAGCAAATTCCTCATCGATTGGCCTAATCAACTGCTATCAGAAGAGAAGACTGCTCAACGTCCCATTGATGATTTTAGCAGAAAAAGTATTTTGGAAAGTGCTTACATGAGGCATATGACCTCATTCATATGAGCAAAGGAGGCTTGAATGGTAGCTTGGGTACGAATGGGTAGCCACATTTGGTGGGGCAGGATAAAAGAGGAATGAGGAACAGGTGGCAGCAAAAAGTCAGAGAAAGAGCATTTTACAGTGGGTTGGGTTGGTGAATATTTCCTTCCACAGACATGCTGATATCTTATATATCAAAAAAATGATAATTATCATTGTAAATCTACAAAAAAAGGAAAGTTATATTTGGTGGGAACCTGTGATAGAGGTGATAAAAATGGAAACTTGTTGGGAAATCAAGGACATTTCTCTAATGAGCAGGCTGTGCACCAGTTGGCCTTGTACTTGAGAATTTCTAAATTTTAACTCCAGCCCAGAAAACTCTTACACCCAACTGTTAAAGACATCACTGCCTGACCAAAGTTGCACTTCCTCCCTCTTCAGCCCCACCCGTGTACTGCTCTGATGGCTCATTTCAGTCACTGAACTGGGAGAATTCCTTTCCTTAGTCATTCATGTCTCCACCTCAACACACATAAATACCTTTACCTGTCATTTGGGAGGGGAAAACACCCTGCAGAGAGCAAAGCACCATGTTGGTATAAAGTACTGTGAATGATATTATGAAGCTACAGAGGCATTTAATGGAAAATAGCTATAGAGTGAAAACATATTAGCTAACCCAACTAAAGAGAAATGACTGAGCTTCATAAAACAAGGCTGAAAACACCTTCAAGTAAGCTGAGCTGATGCCTTGATACTGGGTGGAAAGCAGAGAACTCTGACCAAATGTGCAGGAAGAGAGGAAGAGATAGAGATAAAGAGAGAGACAGAGACAGAAACAGACACAGAGAGAGAAAGAGACAGAAAGAGAGACACAGAGAGAGAGAGACAGAGAGAGAGAAAGACAGAGAGAAAGAAAACCTGTGGATGCTCTACATTACAGAAGCATATAGGCAGCAGGCCTTGAAGCAGCTTTCAGTTCAACAGAAGTTATTTATTCTTTCTTTGAGCAAGTTGTTAAAAAATAGCCCTTATCTAAGCTTTTAGACACCACAGGAATGCACAAACAGTTTTCCTTCAGCTGGGTATGTTCAGTGATGACAGCAAAGACACCTACAACCTAGGATAAGATAAAGCCATCTGAGAAGGGAACAGAGAGCATACAGCTTAACTCAGTCCCCAGTGCCATGGGTCCCCTTTTCATGGAGCTCTTTCTCTTACTCTGTCATATACACACCCTTACAGAAAGTGTCCGAGTGCCAGGAGACCAGATTTAGAGTGTTACACTACCCAGTCTGCTTCTAATTTGAGTCTCTAGAATGAGGTTTCTTATGACCATCATAAGTAACATTTAAATTGCACACATTTTTTAATTATAGATGTCTATGCCTTCATAAAACTATATATAGAAAAACTCTTAAAGTCTCAGTGAGTCCTCTGTTATGTACATACTTGTGTGCATATGTGTGTTGATAGCTCTGTGGTTTAGTGAAAAGATCACAGTCCTAGAAGATTTAGAGCTCTGACTTCAAATTCTTATGTAACCTTGGGCAAATTCTTTTACTTTCTGGGTTAGTTTACAAGGCTGTCATAACAAAATACCACACACTGTGTGGTTTACACAACAGAAATTTATTTTCTCATAGTTCTGGAGGCTGGAAGGCCAAGATTAAGATGTAGATAGAGTTGGTTTCTTCTAAGGTCTCTTTCCTTGGCTTGCAGATGGTTGCCTTCTCTGTGTCTTCTATGTTCACACATCCCTGATGTTTCTCTGTGTGTCCTAATCTTCTTTTCTATAAGGAAACCAGTTTTATTGGATTAGAACCCACCTCAGTAGCTTCATTTTAACTTAATTGTCTTTTCAAAGGCCCTATCTACAAATACAGTCACATTTTAAGGTACTAAGGGTTAGGACTTCAATATATAAATTTTGAAGAAACACAATTCAGCTCTTAACACTTTTCTTAACTTCATTTTTGCTCTTTGATGTCTGAAATAGTTGAGCTAATGACTTTTGAAGTCATTTTTTTTAGTCTACCAATACTATCTGAGAATGTGTGCTTCTCTCTCATTCTCATGAGTTTATAAATACTTAAATGCACTGGCCATATTGTTTTCTTTCTTTAACTATTTCCCCACCTGAAGATAACATCTCTCTCCTCCCATCTATTGTCAGCTACTGGTGTTGCCATTGCCAAGGGTATCTGAGTTGGCCCCTTGTCTTGCTTGGACTTCAGAATTGATTCAGAATAGAGCAAATTTCCTTGAGTTAGAAGGGGGAGACTAAACCCTACACTTGAGAGAAGAGAATTCTTTGGCGAGAGTGTAGAAATAATTTGAAACACATGCCAAAAGTTAGAGTCAAAAGGAAAGTTTATTAGAAAAGGAATAACACTTCACAGAGAGTGTGGTCTCCTCTCAGAGGCAGAGAGTGAGAGGCACAGTGCAAGAGACATAGAGAGAGACACAGTGAAGGCACTGAGAGAGAGCTTGAGTGTTCAGAGAATTCACTTTATATGTTATTCTTTAGTTCCCACTTCCTCTGATATGGACATATAGTGAGAAAGGGGAATAGTATGTAGCTTGAAAAGATAACAATATGTAGAGTGAAAGACCTCCTGGCAGTTCCTAGACTTTAATCCATAGGTTCTCCATGGTTTTAGCCATAGGGAATGACTCTTGGTTCCTGTTTCCCCTACGTAGGTGTGGGGGAATGCGTTGTTAGCAATTTCAGTAGAAATCTTTTGTGCTGAAGGTGTCCTCCTGGCCTGGCTACAGGGCTGATTAGTTTGTTGTAGTCTCAGATTGTGGCCTGATTAACATTTTAATTCTCTTGCCTCCTCCCTACATTAGAATGACAATGGATGAACAGAAAAATCTCTTGGGAAGATGAGCCCAATTACAGTGTCTGCCCTGTGCTCTGGCTCCACTGGGTGACATACATCAATCTTCATTAGGGTTCCACTCATTACAGGACACATTAAGGGCACCACTCAGTGGGAAGCACAGGCATATACCTGTAATCCTTGTTTTGAGGGTGTAGATCAATGCACCTCCACACCACAGGTCTTGACTGGCTCCTACATCTGCTAATAGTTCCATCTTTAGTTTAGAATCAACAGGTATTATCTCCTTCTGAGCTGCCCTCATTTACAGTAAGGAGAGTGGTAGACTGAGCAGGAAACCCCAACAAAAACTCATGTTGGTGGCTAAAAAAATTTTTGCTTGAAATTATGCTTTTAGGGGAAGGCTTTTTTGGCTCCCAGCTTCAATAAGAGGAAGCAGCCACATACCTAACACATACTATCACGCTACAAGCTTATACACATACTATCCTTAGTCACTTAAATTGCTCCCAGTGCCCACATTAAAGCAGCTGTATTATGAGACATCTTTTCACATCTTCAGTGCATCATCTTCTTCAGTATTCCAATTTAACAAAAAGAGGAAGAAACAGGAAACAACTGGTTTTAGATTTTGGTTGTCTCTGTGAAATGATAGGAACACTTCCAGGAAATGCTCCTCAATTCTCAGCCTGTTCAGACTTTGGATAAGAATCTGCTGAACTAGTGCTAGCATCAATAAATGCTGTTTCCTGCTTATAGCTTCCGCGTCTTGTCCCTCCATTCAGAAATCCCGCAACATTTCTGGGGGGCTCATCAGATATCCCGAGATAGCAGTTTTCACCTCCCTTGTCTTTGGTGTCTGGCCCCCAGGATGCAGAGAGACACGGACTTTGCTTGGCCAAAGGGCCCCTTGCCCATAAAAGAAGAAATGTCTCTTTCAGTGACCTTGGGCAGCTGCCCCAGAAGCACAACTGAACCCGGAGAGGCACAGGAACCTGCCCAGGAGCACCGCTCAACTGAATAATATGGTAAGAACCCGGGTCCTAGGGACAGCCTGTCCACTAGAGGACAGAAGAGGAGTCTGATCAACTCCCAAGGTCACCCAAATATCTATATTTATTAGAGGAAACTGTGACTTCTCAGGTACATAGGGTGGAGGGTGGAGTGTGTTTGGTGTGTGATTGTGTGTGACTGAGATGTAGTCTGATTACAAAACGAGAGTTGAGCCCCTATCCATGGTTCCATGATGAACCTCATACAACTTAGGGTGGTGTCACTGGATCTCCGTCAGGAGTCTACTCCAGTAATCTGAGTCGGGGGTTTATACCAACCTGCCAATTGCTAAGAAGCCCCTGAAAGATTTCCATAAGGGGAGCAGCCAGAGACGGGTGAAGCGAATCTCTGAGTGCATGTGCGTCACTGACCACGGGTGGAAGAATGGGTGGACAACAGAGTAAACAAACACATTTCGGTTGTATGCTTAAGAATTTCAAAAATGCTTATTAAGGAGATTATGGAGTTCAACTCACCCCACAGAAACTTCGCACCCTTTGTGAGATTGACTGGCCTGCTTTCAGCATTTTGTCGCCAGCAGAGGGAGCTCTTGATAAGTGAATTATTGCAAAGGACTCTCAAGTCATTACAGGTCAACCAGGCCACCCAGACTAATTCCCTTATATCAGTTCTTGGGAGGCAATAGTTTGCACCCAATCCCCTGGGTTGAGAGTCTGCCTAGAGGAGAACTGTAGAGTCCTCCTAGCTCAAGCCTTGGCACCCTCTCAAGGTCAATTAAATGAAAATAAACCTGTGTTACCAGCACTAGACCAGACCAGGCTCCATTCTGCTAGGCCTGCAGGAGCCTATGGTCCAAATGATAGTTGTGAGCCGACCTGTTAACTTTATGGTTGACACCAGAGCTGAACATTCAGTTTTAACTTAGCCTGTGGACTCCCTTTCTCAAAGACAAGCTACCATTATGGGAACAACCAGGGTATGAGTCCATCGCCCCTTCCTACGGCCCTACCAGTGCAACCTAGGAGAACGAGTCATCCATAAATTCCTATATCTGCCTGACTGCCCCATGGCACTGATGGAACAAGAACTTTTAGAAAAACTACAGGCTCACATTACCTTTGACATACATGACCAAGCAGCACTAACCTTGGGGAGGCCAGAAGCATGGATCGTGTCACTCACAATTCCCCAAGGAGAAGAGTGGTGCTTCTATAGTCTCATACAAAGGTCCCAACAGAGACCCGAGCTCCCCTTCAAGGTGCTCAGAGTGTGGGTTGAAGACAACCCTCCAGGACAATGCCAACTTGACCCAGAAAGGAAACAAATGGCCTGCTCAATTCCTGTTCCTACCACCCGACAAGTCCGCAAACTCCTTGGAGCAGCTGGTTTCTGCAGAATATAGATACCTCATTTCTCCATCCTGGCCAAAACCCTCTATGAAGCCACAAAGAGGGGAGAATGAGAGCCTCTACTCTGGGAATCTACACAACAGAAGGCCTTTGAAAAAATCAAATGGGTAATCACTAATGCCCCGGGACTAGGACACCCAGACTTAACCAAATCTTTCTTTCTGTATGTACACAGGACATGGGTGTCACAATAGGGGTCTTAACTCAACTGCTAGGATCTTGGCACTGTCGCGTGGCTTATCTCTCCAAACAGCTTAACTCAGTTGCCCAGGGAAGGCAACCCTGCTTGAGAGCACTTGCAGCCATGGCCCTACTTGTGTAAGAGGCCAAGAAACTGGCTACCCATTGGGCCTGGCCAGCCAGACCATGATTACATTGAAGTCATGGATGAAGTGTTTTCTAACCAACCCGACATAACAGACCACCCCCTCAAGGACTCTGATGTAAAATATTACATTGATGGTAGCAGTTTTGTGAGGGGAGGAGAACACCTTGTAGGATATGCTGTGGTGACCCTACATTCCACCACTGAGGGAAAACCTTTGCCTAGGGGAACTGCAACATAAAAGGCACGGCTTATCACCTTGACTCTCATCCTTCAGCTGGCAGCAGGAGCATGTGCTAACATATACACCGACTCTAAGTGTGCTTTCACCATCCTCTATAAACACAGAGTCCTATACAAAGAGAAGGATCTAATCAATTTTGGGGGGAAAGACATAAAATATGGAAAGGAAATTCTAGAACTCTTAGATACTGTGTGGGCTCCCAAGAAAGTAGCAGTCATGCACTGCAGAGAGCATCAAAAAGGGGACACCATAATTGCCTGGGGCAACCGCGGGGCAGACCATGTTGTCAAAGTGGCAGCAGCCAAGGAAATGGCCAGCCCTACATCTCTAAATGCTTCTCTGTTTCTAAGTCCCTTAGCCAATTGGGACCCCAAGTACTCGCCTCAAGGAGATGCCTGGTTTAAGACTGAAGAGGGGAGCTTCCTCCTCGGTGGATAGTAGAAGTTCGAAGATAGACAAATTGCAGCTCCTAGGACCCTAGCTCCAGCTTTTGTAAAGCAGTTTCACCACAGGGCTCATCTTGGTCGCACTGCCCTAGAAACCATTCTGGGCTGGTACTTCTATGTCCTCCAGCTGTCTAGCATCTCCAGAGTGGTGTGTGAATGGTGCAAAGTCTATGCCCACAACAAACCCAAGTAAGGGCTGTGTGCCTCACCAGGGATCCAAAGTGTCGGTGGCATCCCCTTTGAGGAACTTGGAGTAGACTTGACTGAAATGTCTTTTTTTCACCTATTCTAGAGGCTTACCTTACTCAGAATGAGAAGGCCCCTAAAGTAGCCAGACTGCTCCTCTGAGAAATTGTCCCATGATTTGGCCTATCAATTACCATTGGCTCAGATAATGGGCTAGCCTTTGCAGCAGAAATAATGCAGCTACTAGCCAAAAATTTAAATATTAAATGGAAATTACATACCACCTATCAACCACAGAGTTCAGAACAAATGTAATGCATAAACAGGACCCTTTAGACTCCATTGGGAAAACTATGTCAGGAGACACATCTACATTGTGACAAAGTCCTCCCCATGGCACTACTAAGAATCAGGTTGGCCCCAACCAAGAAGACTAGGTTCTCTTCCTACAAGATTCTGTTTGGATCTCATCAAAGGATTACCAGGAGACCTCAAGGAAATAGGTGAATTGACTCTGAGCCAACAGCTTCAGACTCTCAACCAATAGGTTAGGGAAAGGCTCCCTGTCAGTTTAACCATTGAAGTTCGTTCCTTAAGCCAGGAGACTTTGTCTGGGTAAAGGAGTGGAACATTCAGCCCTTAACAACTCTGTGGAGAGGCCCTTTTCCTGTCATTTTGTCTCCACTGAAGTTAAGGTTGCTGAAATAACACCCTGGATACATCACAGCAGACTTAAACCTGCAGCTGCCCAGTGAGAATGTGTTCCAGACTCTTCTGAGCCCCTCAAGGCAACCCTCTGAAAAAAAACACCGACTGTGCCAACAAACCAAGAGTAAGACATCGGCTCCGCTTTGGTGACACCAGAAGCTGACCAATCTACGCGTGGAAGAAGACTAAGGACAACGTCTCATCAAAATGGCACCCCTAAAACTTTTCTTTCTCCTCCTACTCTACCATTTGCGTGGCACCAGTCTCCCCACTTTTTCTCCTTGTACCCATTGCATGAAAAGGTACAGGATATGGTCTAAGACTGCCACCAGCTTTACTTCTATAACTGGCCTACCTAAAGGATGTGCCCTAAATGCCACACTCTGCACTCATTGAGAATTCCAGTATTGAATAGGATACATAAAGGTTAAATCTGAGTGTGACCATTCCTGCCAAGAGCCTAAAAAATTAGGGGAAACTTGGGCATGTTGGTGATAAACTTTATGTGGGAGAAAGGTCCATAATCACGCAGAAGGCCTAGTAGTAGTCAGAGAAATTGTCCAATGGCTGTATAATACGACCTCATCTAAGCCTACACAGTCTCCTAGGCCCCAAAGCCCACAAATGTATGATTATCTAAAGGCCACCTTGTGCTAAAACCTAAGGAAGAACCTCTTCATTGACCTAGCTGAGGGGATAACCCATGAACGTCACTAAATGCTGGGTTTGTGGAGGAGCACTCATGAGTGAACATTGCCCTTGGAAGGGAACTAGCCTAGATACCTTTTACATCCTCCAGTGGAACCTCATGGTGGTTCGCCACAAAGAGAGTCAACCCCAGAGCTAGGTCTTCTCCTCAAAAGTAGTTGGGGAAGAATGTCTTGGTCAGATAGGTCCAGAATATACTCACTAGGTTGGAGAAACCCCATGTAAAGGAATGCTATTTTTAAATCACACAGACCTGAACTAGTGGCCCATGGCTCCTTCCTGGTATTGAGCCAATAAAACGGCAGCAAAAGTCCTCATGCTATAGAGGTACTGAAGAGGGATTTTCACTCAAAAAGCTAATCAGCTCTTTGTTCTGCTTCTGTAGATATGCTTGCTGCATAAGCTGTACTCAAAATTAACTAAAGACTCATCTTCTCTTTTGCTTATTCTGTCTAAGCAACAAATGTAACTGGCACTTAGTAACTCTTTGTAACTATCTATAACCCATAGCAACTCCCATGCTTTGTAACCATCTGAAGACAAATGAACCAATCAGCCCATGCCAAATAAGTTTTATATAAGGAATGTTGCAACTGAACTCTGGGCCCAGATTTTCAGAGTACTAGCTCTTCTGAGACTGCAGCATAATAAACCTGAGTTTTCAAACTCTCCCAGTGCTGCTTGTTTTCTCGCTGGTCTGATTTTTGCAACTTTTCTGCAACATTTCCAGCCTCTAAACCAAAATTTAGAAAAAAGGAGATGGTGCTCTATGACCCAGTCCTGGGTCCCAGCATCAAAGGTAGAAATGTGGCAGCCTAACCCTTCCTGGCCATTTTCTGCTTAAACAAGTTCTTTCCTCATAGCTACCTTCCCCACCTCAGGAACTCCCCAGCTAACATCAGTTTTTTTCATAGCTTGCCAACCAATTAATGTTCTTTCTTATATCTGTAGCTGTGTAACAATGACAAGACTGTATATAACTGCCTGTTTTGTTACAATTGGGGCTCAGCTTTTAGATAAGAACCTGGGGAGCCAGTGCCAGCATTAATAAATGCTGCTTCCTGCTTATAGTCAGTGTCTTATTTCTCTGTTCGAGAATCCTGCAACAAGTCCACTGTTACAGATTTTTAATGAATGACATTCCCTCACACACACACACACACACACACACACACACACACACACACACACACACTGAGCCAAAAACAAACAAACCAACCAACCAACCAAAAAGCACATTAAATTTCCAGCCTCTGTCTTTTGTCAGAAAAAAATGTCCTCAGTTTTGATAATTCTGGCAACTCTGGCAACAGTATGGGTTTTGTTTCTAAAGAGCTAAGTTTGAAATACAAAGAAGAAATGAAAAATAGGAGTAAGAACTAAGAACACCTGTTGCCTTTTAAAATAGATT
Organism: Macroglossus sobrinus; assembly: GCA_004027375.1. Taxonomy (NCBI): domain Eukaryota; kingdom Metazoa; phylum Chordata; class Mammalia; order Chiroptera; family Pteropodidae; genus Macroglossus; species Macroglossus sobrinus. Next base: position 8,377 of record PVKZ01003745.1, on the reverse strand, counting down.
ATTTATTGATGGCATAAACTGAACCCAGTAAGCAGTTATGCTGCAGAAGCTAAAGTTGCTACAGTGCATTAGCTGTATTATTTAACACAGCTAGAATACTTATTAAGAAACAGCACTTGCCAAATCTCCAGCATTCAACCTTAACTCCAATGCCAAAATCTATTGTTTTTACAACTTTTCATTTTTTAATTCTTAAGTTAAATATTTATGTTACTTTATCACTTTTCACTGTATTGTTGTATGAACTTCTTATCATAAACATATCCTTCCTTGAAAAGGGAAAAAATGCAAAGTATAGAAACAAATATTTTGGCGCCTCTTTCTAATTCATACCTCAATGATCTCAGGGCTCCTGGTGAGTCACAGGCTAGAGGCAGGAGTGTTATTTTTCTTTTGAAAAATTTAATCCATAGAGATGTAAAATTCTTGTCTTCCTTATCTGTTTTTGTGTGTGTGTGTGTGATGTTTTTTTCTTCCTCTTCTTTCTCCCCTTTGCTCTGTTGCATTCTCTTGCTTTTTTATTTCTCTTTCTTTCCTGAGGGTACACAGTCTGCTTCATACATAATTATATTCAAGTTTACCTATCATTTTCATGATCTGGTTGAAATATTTCAGATTAAGTTGATTTCAGAGTTCTGGAAGCAAATACACATCCCTGTATAGCAAGGATAAGGTTAAAGATTAATGAGAGAGAAAAGCTTGCTCTTTCTTTATGTCTCCAGGGTAAAGGGAAATTGTAGTCAAGGTTGACACAGATCATTAAGTAGGGTTTCTGCCCATAGTCATGACAGAATAAATGATACTGGACTAGACCTCACATTGGAAATAACTAAAAGAAAACTAGATGAAATATGTAAAATAAAACTCTGTAGATTATGAAAACAGGCAGCAAAGAACTAAGGGGGGAAAATAAAATGAACACTGGTTATTTTAGCATTCTCTCTGGAGGCAGTTTTTGGACTGCATGCAAGGGAAACCCAAGCAGAGCAGGAGGCCTTACTGAGTTGAGAAGACAAGAGATTAAAGTTTGGGGAGACTGACATGGCTAAAGAGCATAGAGAAAGATACCAGAGAAGAGGGACCTCTATGGAACCCCAGAATTGTGCACAGAAATTCCCTTGATTCTTTGGTTGAATAGTAGGCTGTATGTGCAAAGAATAAAACTCCATAAGGTCAGAAAATGAACAACTTCAAGGAAGGTTTAAGATGAATAATTCCTATATCTTACATGGGGTAGGCACTGATCATATTTAACTTCCAGCCACCCAGAAGGAAGATGCTTTGTTAAACACTGGGGAACTTCAGTAAAGAGTCTGGAAATGTAATAGGGCCAAATTAGATCCACTCTCACATAGTTTAAAATAAGCATCAGGCAGATCAAACTAATACTCAAACAAGTTCATTGCCTGTCAAATCAAAATTTAACACCTACTGAAGAAAGATAAAATCCAGGCATTCAATAAATATAATTAGACATAAGAAGAAGCAGGAGAATTTGATCTATAATGAGAAAAATCAGTCAATATTAACAGATCCAGAAATAATAAATCTAGATGATGAAATTAGCAGACAAAGACTTTAAGACCGGTCATTCTAAATATACTCAAGAATTTAAAAGGCAACTAATGTAATAAGAAAAATGGCTATATTAATATCAGAAGAATGTACTTCAGGATAAGGAATATTACTAAAGATGAAGAGACACAGTTCATAATGATAAAAGGGCCAATTCATCAAGAAAATAAACACCTTAATACATATGCATCTGATAAAATTTCATATTACATGAAACTGGTCAGTTAAAAAATAACATCTATAGCTGCTATTTTAAATTTTAAAAAATACTACACAGTTATTTGCGAAGTCTTCTTTATAACAATAGATTTATTGAATAAGTAAATCTTCCTAGGGAATTATTGGGGTGACAGGAAAACAGATTTGGCTTCAATCTCTTGGAGTTCACAATAGGGTTGAAATACAGAACACACACATGTACAGATTAAAAGATTATAAAATATGTTTTACTCATTTTTCCATAAATTTCTGCCTTTTAATTTTTGAATCAAATAAATCATTAAGCTCTTTTTGGCTATTGTCCATTCTGAGGTATTAGTACTTGACCTTACAAAAGTTGTAGTTGCTTAGTTATCCCTGCTATGCCCAAGTGGCTACATAATCCTCCTCCTAGGTTCAGCTAGAACCCACTGAACTGGGAACCTGGTGGAGAGTTATTGTTAACATTACATAACACTGGAATTATACTTTGGGGGTCTCAATAGGGCTTGTAATGAGCAACTGTAGGACCCCTACTGCTAAGGGTGGAAAATTGTCAAGTGAGCCAACTAGCTAAGTCAGCTACAGGAAAGAAATATCTTTAGATACCAGAAGTTGTCCTACTTCCTTGGATGTGGTTTAGGAGGTGTATTGTATAAGATATGAAGATGGCCAATGTCTGTTTCTGTAATCCACTTACTTGTTAACCAAGGTGTGGTACTAGGTGATATATTGTGCTAATGGTCAATTTCTGCTTCTGTAATCTGCTTGCTTGTTCTCGTCTTTATAACTACCTCCCTCTAAAACCCCGGGGCTGATCTCTTCTAACCTTGTGTGGTAGAGAGTCAGTCGCAGGCCGGCTAATAAAGGCTTGTAATTCATCTTAATTGGCTCCGGGGGTCTTAGATTTGATCGTACCACAACACTACTTTCTACTAATTCTCGAAGCAAGCAGTGAGCCAGCAGTGCATCTCACATTAGGAGAATAATTTTTAAAAAAGATTAGTTCTCAAGGTGATTCACATTCATTATGCTTAATTAAACCGGTAAAGCCCCACTTCAGATAAAAAAAGAGCCACTCCTTGGGAGAAATCATTCTCAAATATCCACTTTATACAATTTGATCTTTAGAATTAAATTATATTTTCAAGGATGCTCCCTGGAGGTAGTATTGGGATTAGAATGGATTACCTCTAAAAGAGCCTTTCCATAAATACAAGCTCAGCTAACAGGAAGGGCTTTTTATTTTTATTTATTGCCTTTTAATAAACAACTGAATTTTTTAGTGCCACTATTTTCCAAGAAATATTAAAGTAGTTTACCAACAAACCTATGGCTCTTACCTGGTTCCAGAAAGAAAAAGCAGAGGCCAAAAAATGTCTGCAAGAGTCTTGCCTAAGAACGAGAGCTTGTCTCTGAAGCTTGCTTCCATCTCTGTATATCGTAGGAAGACTGTAGACCTTAGAGTCAAATAAATTGGGATAGAATCTCATCCTTGCCATATATAACCTGTGTGGTCTGAGTAAGTCAAGAAACATCATAGAGCTGTATTTTCTTCTTCTATAACATACCTTACATGTGCTCATATGCACACACACACATACACACACACACACACACACACACACATACACTACAAATATTAGTTCTTTCCTTCATGTTCTTTTTATATCTCTATTAGAGGCCTTATTATATATTACTGTTACGTAACCATATTTTAGATCTTTCAGGATCTGGAAAGTTGATCACCATTCTTACTGTAAGAAATTTACTTGTCTGTCTCCCTCTCCTTGAAGGGAAGGGTTGTTTCTTATTCACCAATATCCTTAGTCCTGGCATAGTGTCTGGCATGCAGGAGATATTAATATATTGTTGTTAAATAAAGCTCTCACTCTTTCTCAGAACTATTCAACAAGCTATCCTTCACCTTTTTTTTTTTTTTTTGGAGAAGAAAAATAAAACAAAATAAAACAACTCCTTCCTGTTTCTTTTGTAGCTCCCTCATAGAACTGCTCCTCTTAGAAGCTGAGGCCATAGCACTCAGGTGAAGAGCTTTGATGTCAAGCCCTGTGTTTAAGTTCCAGCTTCTTCACCTATCAACTGGGTGATCTTCAGACATCAAATGAGGAAATGTGTATATATTGGCCAGGTCAGGCCTGGCTCCTGGGAAAGGCACAGGACATTTTGTCTCTGATCTATGCCTTTCTCCTACCTATATTGCACCCTTAGTTATCCCCTTGACAGCTGATACCTCCTAATCCAACATTGCTCTATCACCCAGTCACTCTGCTTTGCAATTTTTTCCATTTTCCTCACATTTACTTTTTTGTTGTTGTTGTTTGTCTTTGCTTTCATAGGTTAAATCGAACTTGAGAATTGCAAAGCTGGTTTCTGTGGAGGTTCTGGCTATACCAACAGCACTGCAGCAAAAAAAAAAAAAAAAAAAAGATATTTATTGCCTTTCTTTCAGTTTTGTTTCTTAAGAGTAAACCTGAATTAAAAAGACCACCTGAGGAGATTCCCCTGTCTCTCAAATTGCTGGGGTGCAGAGCATGACATTGGCTCAGAGATGAATTAACTGTCACCTGCTCTTCAAAACACCACTGTCTGGGACTTCTGAACATATCCTTCATTTGTAACAAATTGGCTAATCACTTGTCCCAAATCAAAGTGGTTGTGAATGTTTTGAGGGTTAGTGTTCAACAGTTGCGAGTTTAAAAATAGATCAAATTCCTTCATTCTCTCTTCTAGTATTTCATGCTAAAGAACAGGCAAAGAGAAACACACAGAAGGGGAACATGAATGGGTTTGTTCATCTTAATAAGACTCATTCATCTAACAGTGAACTCACATAGCAGTTGCAGCCACCCAATGTCTCCTTCTCCCTCTCTCTGCCCCGCTCTCTCTTTCTTTTTCTCTCTTTGTATCTCCTTCCTTCCTTTCTTCTCTCTGCTATTGCCTAAAACATAAAAATGGATGAGAGGAAAATATGAGGAATCATAAATCTGAATGTGGCATTTGACTATGTGACATAGTTGGAGCTTGGGAAAATGCAAAAATGTTTATGACATTCCACTATCTCCTTTTCTTTAACCTTCATATAAAAGTCTGCTTCCAGAGATAATGTTTATAAACTCACATTATAGTAAAAATAATTGATGGTATGAATTGTTGTGCTGCCTCTCCCAGAGGTATTTTTATTGTCACCACTTTTAAAAGCCAAAAGACCTCAAGCATTTAACAATGACTATTAGACAGGAGGTAGAAGTATTTTGATGCAAGAAGTCCTACCAAGAGGCCCTGAAACTGCATCTCAATTACTCATAGAGGTAAATAATTAAAACAGTTATCATTCTTTTTTCCCATCTAACTTTATTGGAAAAAAATACATAAAAATAGAGCTTAATCAAAATATTATAACTTAAAATGTCTTCAAAAACAAAGCATACGCCCTGGTTTTAAACAGAGAGTTTCACACTGTCACTTATTGTAGAAGTAAAAAACTTTTCAGTAAATCAGTCACAGAGAAGTGATATCTCCAGGCACCAGCACCCAGGAGGGTGCTGACCACCACCAGAATGCAGATGGAGAAACTGCCTGCTATGCTCTATTTGATCTAGAAGTTCCCTGAGGACATTTGCCTTTGTATGGGACATTTACCTTTGTGTGGGACGTTTGCAGCCAACAACTGCTTTCTATAATCTGCTGCTTCCTGTAATCTGCTTGCTTGCTTGAAAGACCACCAGAATATGGTCTTAAACTTTATAAACTGCTTCCTCTGGAAGCTAGGGGCTGATCTCCTCTAACCCTGCGTGGTAGAGAGTCAGTCGCTGGCCGGCTAATAAAAGCTCATAATTCTCTCTGATTCGGCTCTGTGGGTCCCTGTTCTCACCTGCTCCATAACATTGTGAAATAAATATAGTATAGTCAAGAACAGTAAGACTATGGCCAGCAGTGCATATATAAGCCCATACAGAGGACCAGTGAGAGCTCCTTCTGGGACAAGTCCCCACCATTCAGAGGGGCTTCTAGTGATATCTGGGGAACCTCAGGGTGCATGGATTCTGTGTTCCCAGAGAAACAAAGGAATACATGATGGTTTGGGGTAATTAAGATTTGGACAGAATATCTAGCATTCAGGAGTCCTAAGCTTCTGGGTGGAACACAGAAAAGTTAGAACAAAATGATTAACACTAAACATCCAATTCCAAGGAAAATTGAGTAATGAAGGGTTCAAAATATCAGAAACAGCCTCTTATATACTATGATGGCTCTGTTCATGGAAAAAAGGAAAAGAACTATTTTAGGTGGTTGGGCATGCCAAAAAAGGCTAGCCCTTTATGCAGAAGTAGAAGAGACAAAAAAAAAATGTGACTTAATTATAACTGCCATTTATTAACTATTTCTACTGTGCCTGGCAGTTTTCATGTTTTACCTCATTTGCTTCTCTTAACTACCTTAAAGTTGGGTGCTATTATTACCCCCGTTTTATAGCAGAAGAAATAAGACCCAGATTAAGTGATAGGACTAAGATACAAATCCACCTCTTTCTATTGTGTTTTCTCTACTCTTTCAAGTGTTACCATAAAGCAGCACCTGTACTTTCCCTGTGCTGCACTCCTCACACTTTTGCTATAACAGCTCATTCACTTCATTTAAGATTATCTTTCTGTCAAAAACAGGGACCCATTGCCTTCTTTTTAATTACATTTTCAAGTCTTAGCAGAGTTCAGTTCATTTGAAATGAATGAATTACTCCATGAAGTACATATCATCATCCGCATTTCAAAGATTAAAAAACAAGCTTAGATAAGTTAATATTTGCTAATGATTAAATACTGGTAAATAGTTGGAATCAGGACTGAATCCAGTCTCTTGAACCTTGAAGTCAGTCCTATAGACCTACTAATTATCTCTGACTACCAGTGACTATTTCGATGAGGAATTTTTAACTAATTTTAACTTTAAAACAAAAAACATCCCACCAGTGAAAGGAATAGACAGACATATTTGTAGCAAGTTCAGCTTCTCCTACTGGACACCTATAGTGTTCATATGAGATAACAGTGAGGACACCTGGGAATAGTCCCACTGAGTCTGTTCTGCAATGTGGCTCCACTGTTTCAGTCTATGACCAAATGTTAAATAATATCACTGAAAAGTTGCAGTAGGTAGTTTGGTCCACGTGCATGCCTATAAGGGACTGGGGAACATAATAATTCTCTAAATGTGCTATGTGGCCCTGAGTCCAAGTGAATTAGAAAAAAAGAGTAGGAAGCCCCCTCCCTCAACTGCTTCAGTCTTTGTTCCAATATGCCCTCCTTAGGGAGGCTGTCCCTGGACATGCCACTGGATCTTAGCATCCATTACTTTATTCTCTGCTTTGTTCTCCTTAGCACTTATCACTGTCTAGTTAATAATTCATTTTGCTGAAGATATGTTTTGTTTATTGTCAGTACTTCCCACTAGAATGTAAGTTCAATGAGGACAGGGAAATGCACTTGTTTTCTTTGACATTTCCTCACTACTTGGAGCAGTACCTGAGACATAGGTCCTCAGTAAATATTTATTGACTGAACTGTATCACACTATCAATGATATTTTGAAAGAGATAAATAAAAGGTTATTGATAATAACAGCAATGAGTAGAAGGATGACTCCTTCCTGCCTAGTGAGTGAGAAAATCTGTTGAATTTGATTTCAACTGACGTAACAGTGTCTCAGTCCATTTGGGCTGCTATAACAAAATATCACAGGCTGGGTGGCTTATAAACAACAGAAATTTATTTCTCACAGTCTTGGAGGCTGAAAGTCCAAGATCAAGGCACTGGTAGATTTCGTATCCGGTAAAGAAAATTTCTGGTTCATAGACTGCCATCTTTTCCCTGTAACCTCACATGGCAGAAAGAAGAAGGGATATTTCTCAAGCCTCTTTTAAAAGGTCATTAATTCCATAAATCACCTTCTAAAAGATTATGTTTCCTAATATTATCACCTCTCCTATCTGTACAGTCTGTTCTGCTCATTGTCCTGGTTTCCAAAGAGTGCCATAAAACATTTCCATGAGAAAGTTAAAATAATATAATTTCAAATCCTTAGAGGGCTAATACTATATTACGCAGATAATTAGATCTCTTTAACATTCTGGACAGCTGAAACTTTTGCTTGTACTTTTGATGTGTTCTAGATCAAAACTTCCCTGGCCAGAGGGGACACCAGATACCATTTAAGCTCTGTACTGAGGCTGGATGGTCTTGACCACATCTTTAATTTCACCTGTAGGGTAAGAAAGAGAGACTAAATAGATTTTTAAACAGACTTACATTTCCGCATTTGCATAAGTCAGCAAGTCTGTGGAAAATTGATTTTTGAGGATCTTTTCATTCCCCTGTGGGACCAGTCTGTGCTGCCTTTTGTGGATATGTAGATGAACATACTCAGAAGGAATATGTTTATCGATTTGCATCTGCTTGCCTCTGACAGGCAATTTAGGTAATCACTTTTTCTCCAAGATCTTAGCAAGGTCTTCTTTGGCAAGTATGCGCTGCCTTTTGTGGATATGTAGATGAACATACTCAGAAGGAATATGTTTATCGATTTGCAT